>KK116624.1:136220-169874 GCA_000611955.2 Stegodyphus mimosarum
ACATAATATTCACAGTTGTTCTTAACAAGAAATTCAAGTATGTAAAGCACTTCGTTTTCTGGTACCGATACAATTTTCAAACAGTCTTTTCATATCTTTATAGACAGTAGCCGCCTGTTAATGAACTTACTAACATTTTTTCTCATATTATTTTTCCATTTCTAATATAAAAGGCTCCATAGATCTGTATAACTTATAATTATAAAATTCTATGGATCTGCATAGCCTTGATTTTTGTTATCTCCTATAAAATATTCACTTTCAAGTCTTAAAAAAGTATGCCAAAGTCCACTTCTTGGGAATTTATAGTTTTTATCAGTATGATTTAACCTACAATTATAAAAGGAAAATCATAATGAATCTCCATTTAAAAATGTCTTATGTTATTAGATAAGAATTAATCTTTTATCACTGATGTTAAATGATTTAAGACTTCATTGATCAAAATCTAATTAATGGTTATAATTACTATCCCAGCTTAGCTAGAAAACTTAAACTCTATCTCATTTCTCTTATGTTTTATTCATTAGATGTAGTTTTAATACAAAACCCCCTGATGAATAAAATATAAGAGAAATCTGTTTAACGTTTTGGAGTGTCAAATGTTAGGCAGAATGCTCGATTTCTATGAAAATTTCTCAACATATGAACTCTTAAAATGCTTATACAGGTTTTACCCGACATAACAATCAATTTAAGTTAAAATTTTAATGAAGAAAATAATGCATATCTTTAATTCTCTAGTTCAAATGTCTATTTAAAAGTTTTAAATTCAATTCTTTCATCAACTACGTATAAATTAATCTACCAAAGCCGTCTCGATTAGTTCTTTTTGGCTAAGAATTATAATAATTTATTTAATCATATAGTAGCAAACATATTTAACAGAATGAGTGCTTCCGTTGCTTAAAATAGAAAAAAATTTATATAGAGTATTTGAGCAAATCGATGGCAAAATTTCAGGAGAGACAGAGTAGCCCGAGACTATGAAAAAAAATACACATAGCAACTCATGGTCGGAAACGCTTTCCTAGCGCGGACAACAGAAAAGAAAGGAAGGACCCGAACAGGCGGAGAATATATGTTTATTACGTTTAGTGCAACGAAAACCAAAAAATGAGAACAAAAAAAAAGACGATCGTCATCAAAGATGTTCGAAATTTCTTTCAAAACGTATCGTCAACATGGCATCGGGGGGGGGTTGTCGGATGCATTGGTCAGCAAGATCGCCAGACCTCACTTGCATTGACTACTCTTCCTCTGAGGGCGAGTCAGGCTGCGTTCAGACGTCGACATAAATGTCACAGAGGCATAGTCACGAAGAATAAAATGCGAGAATTTCGTTCACACCTGCGACTCAGGGTCTAAGCTTGTAGCATTCATTATTTTAATTAACCAAGTTATTTTTAGTTCGAACTTTCCTATCGATATCTCAAAGTTTCAGTTGCTGCCTGAATTTAGCGCGAGCGAGATATTTATGCAAATCGCATATATCTGATAGCAGTTTAAAAGGCAGGAGTTAACGAGGAGAAAAAACAGAGCCTTGGATTTATCGCCGTAAGGCTGTGCGCGCAAAGATTTCCTCTGTCTACTGAAAGTTCGCCTTCATAGGCAATTGCAATTACTAGTTCTAGCTAGTGAAATTCTCATTATTGCATTTCACTAAGAGTTAGGCTTCCCTCGCCGTCCTATTTAAGGTTAAGTTAGGTATTTGAATTGTTAACACACTTTATTTCATATTATTTTAGTTCAGCCCAAGTAGTGGCTTACTCTCAAGTTGGAGAGTTGTAATTATTTGAATTAAAGGGTCACTTTAAACCCTTCTTCTGACTTTGTAGTTCTTCAAGACTAAAGGGCATAGCCTAGATTTGCTCACTGTCCTCCACATAGGGTTTCACAGCGTATGTTGAGCAAGCAGATTAAGAGATTGAAGGAGAACCTTATAAGCTGAACCCACTTAGAGAAGATAAATTTGCGCATGCATGGATGTGTCTACAGCTTTTTCGCTTTGTTTTCCCATTCACATTTCGCGCGTTCGCTCTGACTGGTCGACGCATATCGCAAGTCGGCATAAAGTTGAAAACTTCGAACTTATGCCAAGAGCCCTAAACCAGATTTTATGAAGTAGCACAGATTGGTTGCCTGGTAAAGCAGCTCGGCTTAAACCACTTTTTCCCTTTATACCGTTGTCTGAACGCATTGGTATACGAAATCCCAGTTAGAAGTGCGGAGAAACTTGTACATATCGTAGCAGCTGCTGGCAAAGTCCGGGATATGCCCGATATTTTCCGGAATTTTAAATCTTTCATGTGCCGGAGATGTGAGGCCTGCATAACGGTCAGGAGTCCTAATATCGGACACTTTCTTTTAATGATAATTGTTGTTTATTTTTGTTCTTATTTCTTGATTTATGCAGTATAAACATGTTTCCGCTTCATTAGTATGTTTCTGTTCATGGTCTTTCTTTGCTGTGTTTTATGTTGTCACTACCGCGCTAGGAAAGCCTTTTCGACCATGCATTGCTATGCGACTTTTCATCGTCTAAGTGTACTCTAACTTTGCTGAAAGTTTGTACCCGATTTGCTAAAACTTCCTGTATATCTCTAGTTTTTATAGTTTGGGAATACACATTAACTCTCTTACTCTGCTGAAAAGTTTCTGTTTCTGTTGTACTCACGTAAACATTCTCGAAAACGTGACTCTGCAAATATAGTTTACTGCAATTAAAGATGATATGCAACGCAAATAGAAACATGAGTAACAGAAAGTTTAATGTAATATAGAAGACTAATATGTAGAAGTAATATAGAAGACTAATATATAGAATTTAATATAGAAGAATTCTTAACATCTGTATGACAGTTATCATTTACGTAAAAGATTCAAAAGGAAATTGAGCCGAGATTTATAATTTTAGTTTCTTTGAACTTTCTTCTTAATGAAACACATATAATAGGATTTTTCATGAAAAATGTTTCATTTCCAAAGAATAAATGCAAATAGTTTGCAGTTTCTGTAATTTACGAAGAAGGTTTTAGAGATACGTTTTCCGAGATGCTATTAAAAAATGTAATCTTCCCTGAAATAGGGAGGATTGCTTTCATAAGATTTCAACTTATTTTCTAAGCCCGAGTCATGAAACAAATCTCAGCAAACAATGTTTAGTTAATCCTTAAAATGTGAATTGCCTGAATTTCGAAGAGTTTTCAAATATTCGAAGTATTAGACGAGAAACTTGCAATTTAAGCTTAGCAAAGTTGCATTTCATTAGAGTCTTCTCCTTTCCCACACACATAAGCCAAGTAATTTATTTCATTTTAGGCTTTGTTTCTAAAGAATGAAGAAAAAAATCATTTCTTTATATTGTATAATTCTCAGATTTCCATTCTGATTTAAGCTGTTAATGAAATCCAGATTATGTAAATAATAAACAAAGTATATGAAAGCTTCTACTAGAATTAGATTTTTTTATCGTTCCACTGGCTAGCATCACTAAGATTATAACTATAATGCGAATTTTTAACTGTAATTTAGAATTATCGAACTCAAAAATGCTTGAAAATATTTGGTAATTAAATTTCATTCTTGCTATTCTAAACAAAGTCTTTTAAATGTATTTTGCAGTTATTTCCGTAATGCTTTCTTTAATGCATTTTTTTTTAATTTTGAGACAAGTGAACAGAAGTGAGATGCATGAAGCATCTTTAATTGCATATACATCGCTACAAACATTCCAAAAATATTTTGAACTTCATGCTGAATATTTACTGTGCCAGCTAAAACTATGACAAATTGAATATTTTAAATTTCGAACTGAATTTGATAGCAGAAATAGTTTCATCACTTTATCATCTTTTTTATACGTTCAAGAATATTTAAATATTATGGGCTTTAAATTTAAAAATATCCATTATTGCCTTATTAACATTGCATTTCAATGCGCCATTTATTTCACACCTACACAGTCCAGTCACATTAATGTGACCACCACGTACTTTCCATGTCAGAGTTAAATAACCAATCACGGAAGGCAGGTGGCAGCGCAGTGCAGTTGAGCGTATATAAAGGGTGTGTGAGGGCTTCGGAAAACATTTCAATCGTTGGCGTAATGCAGAAACGAAGCGATTTATCCGATTTCCAAAAGGGCATGATCATTGGCTTTCGGGCCAAGGGTGGAAGGATTTCCGAAACGGCTGAGTTTGTGAACTGTTCGCGTGCCGCCGTGGTAAAAGTGTACCGTGCATGGCAAAATGGGACTGTCCAAAATCAGCGACGTGGCAAATGTGGTGCACCACGGGCCATAGATGACAGAGGCGAACGACGGTTGCGGAGATGCGTTCGGGCAGATAGACGGGCTACCGTTGAGCAACTGACCACCAAAATGAACCAAGGGGCTACCAAAAGTGTCTCCCAAAGTACTATTCAGCGAACATTGCTGCGTCTGGGCCTCCGAAGCAGACGCCTGGTTCGTGCACCTATGCTGACTGCTGTTCATCGACGGCGAAGGCTAGAATTTGCACGCCAGTACAGCAGCTGGACGTCCACTGAGTGGCGACAGGTTGCGTTTTCGGATGAATCGCGTTTTATGCTCCATCGGACAGATGGACGTTGGCGTATAAGGCGTGAAACCTCTGAAAGGAACCACCCTGCAACCATTGCCGGAACGGTCCAAGCTGGAGGCGGGAGCATTATGGTCTGGGGAATGTTTTCCTGGCATTCTCTAGGTTCACTGATCATTGTGGAAGGCACAATGGATCAATACAAGTACGCATCTGTCCTTGCGGACCATGTTCACCCCTACATGCGCATTGTTTTTCCTCAGGATGATGGCATCTTCCAGCAGGACAATGCGAGGTGCCATACAGCTGCCAGTGTACGTGCGTGGTTCGAAGAGCACCAGGATGAGTTTACCGTCCTCCCCTGGCCAGCAAACTCACCTGACTTAAACCCAATCGAGCATCTGTGGGACCATCTCGATCGAGTTGTTCGCGCCATGGATCCTCAACCGCGTAATCTAGCGCAGCTGGCCACGGCATTAGAGTCGGCATGGCTCAACATCCCAGAGAACACCTTCAGGGACCTATGTGACTCTCTTCCTGCACGTCTCGCAGCAGTCCGCTCTGCGAAAGGTGGTTATTCTGGCTTTTGACAGATGGTCACATTAATGTGACTGGACTGTGTATATTATTACATTAGAGAGGCTATTCTCCCATCTTTTAGAAGATTTTCATTGTATTTACAGAAATATTTTACCTAAAGTTTTCGTATTTTAAATGTTCTGTTTGAGACCCCTTAATCTTCACTGTCTTTTTACATCGTAAGTTCCAAGACAATAAAGACTTTTACAATATTTGAAGAGGTATTTTATCCCATTCATCTTGAACAACTGTTCGAAATCCAAGGAAGGTTGCAGTCCATATTTCAACAATCCGCTTCTTAAAAGTTCGAAAGCGCAAAACTCCGTGGTGATAGATACATCAAGAGATTAATACGGATATGAGTGAAGCTTATGGTCTTGATATCCTTTTCCTGTTCTTTTTTTCCTAAAATTAACAATGGGATTTGACGAGTGACTGCTTGCTTTGTCTCAATGGAGTTCTGCTGATTGATGGAACTGTGGGTAAAGAGAGTGTATTTCATATTTGAAAATTGCGTATCAAATGTGTTTCCGATATTATGTGGAGTTAATGTTAACATTTTTTTCCACTCCCTTTATTTTTAATTTGCCGTAATATGAAAAACCATGAAGAATCATAAATCCTTTAGGAAAAATTCTTTAAATTCCTTGAACCATGTTTTAAAATGTTTTTCTCCTCTTTTATGATAATAAATAGATCTCTTCTTATTTACATTCAAATGCACCCAAGGTTAATTTATTTTGACAATATTTTTCCATTTTAACGGGATAAATGTTTCGTTTAAAGAATTCTGAGTACGTTTTGAGTTTGGCGATATGTTGTGGAGAAAAACGATGCACGTCACGGTTTTTTAGACTTTATAAAATTCAAATCAACATTAATCACTTTGTTTAGACTGTTGTTGACACTGAGCATTTTAATAAATTTGTCCCTTAGCTTCTGGTTTTACCGAGATTTTGTCCTTCGATTAGTCGAATTTTATCTTAACATTAAAGATTTTATGTTTTCAGTATCGTAACATTCCGTTTTTCCCTGGATATGTATTTGGAACATTTTCCGCTAGAAACCATGTTTTGACTTTTTGTTTCTTTTTCTGTAGAAAATATTACCTATGGTAGCTTTAGATATCGGAAAAACATGGCTTTCATAGCGTTTTATAATAACTAGATAGGAATAATTTTCTTCGAAAAGAGCACAAACCTAGCCTTCCATCCATTCCTTCTTTAAAAGAGTCATTTTACATGGAAACTAAACTATCATATAGTGGACTATAACCTATACTTTCCAAAACGTAGTTTCAGTTAAAAAAGTTCCAAGTAAGCGATTGTTTTATAGATAGCAAAATCGCCTACAATATGTACGAACAACATATTGTAGCATTTTAATTTATAGTTTTATATAATACTGGATTACTACGAATGAGACATCGATTTCAAAACACCGTATTCTTAGAATTAATAGAATGCAAAAATAACTAATGCATAAAGAGGACCAGAAACGGAGGTTGCTTTTCAGATGTAAATAGGTAAACATGGTAATATAAATAAGTAATATAAACAATAGGTAAACATTGAAATCTATTGGTCATACTACACACATTCAAATAATTTACATAGATGGTTCAGGAGATGACACTATCCAACAGGGTGGAGCCGGTTCTAACATCACTCTACCAAATGGGCCAACTATACTCCAAAGCCATGGAGCAGGTAACATCGCTTTCAACTTCACATGTGAATTAAGAGCAATCCAGAAGGCCTTGAGAATTTATATCGACTTAAATGATAAAGGCAGATGACCTGTAATTTACTGTGACTCTAAAGCCGCCCTAGAGGCAATACCGCAAGGACATTCAAGACTCACCGGGATGTCCATCAACACCTAGAAACAATTAACCAGGTGGGAAAGATATGCACTATGCAATGGATACCTGAGGCAGCCGATAAACTGGCTAAAAACGCGAGACATCTCAACAACTCAATACCCGTCACTCTTGAAGATGTTAATGCCGCCATTGCCAGATATAGATTCAAAGAGAAATCTGTTAAGAAAGACTATCAGATATGTAAGATTGATGCAAAAAGAGAAATTACAAAGACCATTACTAGACTGAGAATCTGCCATTTTAGAGGAATGAAAATTAATGAAGATGGTACCAGATCATATTTAGAAACTTGTAGAAACTGTCCCAAAACGGAGCTTCCACCAGAACACATCTTCACCTGTCCGGCAAAATTTAAGTTTAGAGGCTTAAGCTTTGCCGAACAGCCCCAAGCTTTGCAGGCCCTAGCTCTTCAAAGCTCGGGGGAACTTCCCTTTCAGGGAAAGCTGCATAGTGAAAAGACTGTGGAACTGGCAAAAGCTGTGATTTCCAAGCATGGACCCATTTGACTTCTCAAAGGACACTACACCAATCAACCAGCCAACATGCATTCAAATGGTAATCGAAGTCAGTCCATATTGTTTATAGCATTCCTCTGTCAACATGCATCGCAGACATTTTGATGCTATCTCTGATATTACCAGTGTTGAGGTAGTGGATAGGTACATAGTATGTACGTAAACACAGTCCCAAACGTACCCCTTATGCAAGAAGTTATATAGAGTTAGATCAGAAGATCTGGGAAGCATGGTAAAAACGGTACGGACTGTTGCTTAAATATGTGTCATGTGATGGAAGGTTCTCATCTATCACATTTGTACTATGTGAGGAAAACTCTGTATGTTTCTGGACTCTTCCACATATCAGCTATTATTATACGTGTTATAGGTTTAAAAGTACAGCGTTCTGAAATCCGATGAATTGTTTATAGTAGCCCCCCCCAAAAAAAAACCATTCCAAACAGAGGGGCTATTTGAAAATTTCAAATGCAGTTCAAATTTCAATGCAAAATTCCTTTTTTCAATGGCAGGCTTTAGCCGTTTATAGGCATTAGCTGCAGGAATCGGTGGTCACTTTACTACGGAGTCACTTAATAGGTGGGCTTGTAGAGACATTAGGTTATTTAGAAGCAGGAATCATGAAAAATGAGCAACGCCTTCCCCGGGAATCGAACCGCGGACCTCTGAAATACCGGCTCAGTGTGCTGACCATTACACCACGAAGGCACGCTAAGAATGTGGGAGATATACCTTATATACTCCCCTTTTTAAAGGGCGACTAGGGTTTTAGGGGACCTAGTCGCCAAATCCTGGGTGTGGAGAGTCATCATCCACAACCCTTTTTAGTCGGGCGCCACTGTAGAGACATTAGGTTATTTAGAAGCAGGAATCATGAAAAATGAGCAACGCTTTCGCCGGGAATCGAACCGCGGACCTCTGAAATACCGGCTGAGTGTGCTGACCGTTACACCACGAAGGCACGCTAAGAAAGTGGGAGATATACCTTATAGGCTACTGTTACCTCCTATGAACGAACGGGCAAATTACCTCTATGCCTTTTCTGGGAATGGAACCGGGGCCCTTCGGTAGGTCAATGTCACTAACAACTCTTCCCTCTGGGCGGCACTCTTCGAAAAGTACTCCAACTTAAATGATCATCCAGAAGTACCCCACTGCTTTTTCCTGCTTTTTTTTTTGCATATGTATGCTATAAATTTCTAGCGATTTAATGTTGTACCTGATGTACAGTCCTGCCTGGTAGCCGAAACGTTGGTTAAGTGTTAAGTAAACTCGATTTTCAAATAACATTTTTGCTATATGATTTTACTTTATTTACGTTTTACTATATTTTTGTATACATGTTTTATTTTATTAGACGAATAAGGGCTTTTAGTCTCAAAACAGGACATTGCGTTGGCTACTATAAAATGCATAACTTTCCAAAATGTCGTTAACAAATATTATCATTCTGTATTATTTTTAAAAATATTAAACAATGAAGAACCTGCATGCATATATGCATGTATCTCGCAATGTGAAAAAAAAAGACGGTACCTAGAGCCAACTAATTTTGAACGTCGTAGTGCTTCACCCGAACATGTGAACCTGGAAGTTCAAATTTTGAATTTGTTTTATTATTTTTATTTCATATTTTGTAAAACTTTAATGGATTTTTGATTAACAGAATCAACGACGTGAAAGCGAGCAGTAGTAACACTGTTGGAAATAAGAAACTTTTATCTCATTCGGAAAAGTGTAAAATCATCTTCAACTTTAACCAATGTCATCTCTCAATTTTATTTAACAAATTAGACTATATAAAAGCAATGAATTGCTACAGCCGGAAATTAAATACTTGCATCTTCCACGCATCAGCATCTTGCCAGTTAGTAAAGCCTAAGGTTCTTTCAAATTTAACCTGAAACTTTACTGAGTAATAAACGAAGCGATTTAAAAGCAATAAACACAGAAAAATATTTTTTTTCTATTTCCTAATGTATATGTTTAAATCATAAGATGTTTAATTAAAAATACTCAATATTTTTATAAAATTACTCTATCTGGATTCAGTAAAATCATTATATAATTTTTCTTTTTTATGATAACTATTTTAAACTGCTGGCTACTCGACCGGCTAATGTTTATAGAAATAATACAGAGAATGAAAAAATATATATGGGAAACTCTAACGTTCTGTAAGGAATCTAAAGATATGCTGCCTTAAATATTTTGTGATTTTTCTGCTGATCTGTGTTTTATATGGCGTAAATTCCTAAGAACGTAATATTTACTAACTAAAGATAACACATAAAAAGTAAATAACAAAATAAATTGTTAGTCGTCTTACGAAGAAAACTGAATATTGATTGATATGATGAATTGAGAAAAGACAGAAGAAAACAAAAATGTATGGCAACACTTAAAACTGTGTAAGGTTTACATTATGTTAATTAACAGTTATTTTAAATTTTGTATCTTTCCTATCTTATTCTAATTTCAGTTTACAATTTCCTGCCAGAATGTAATTTCAGAAATGCAGATAATGCAAATGAGAATGAGTACTATTTAAGTCGCGACTTAACCGACTTCAAGAGAGAGAGAGTCTGATTTCCTGACAAGCGCGGGTTTGCCTTCTGGCTACATCTCTCTTAGCTGTTACTACGCTCGGCTATATCTTAGGCCCTTGCTATTCTTCGCCGACTTAATTAATATTTAGAGGCCAACTAGTTAGATTCTGATAGCTTCGGCTATTTTCTTTAAGAGCTTAAGTTAAGCTTGTTTTAGTTCAAATTATTAGTATTTAAGTTCAAGCCCGAGTGGCGGCCTTATGTAAAGTTCCAAGTCGGAACTGATTGTAAATATACTGAATAATAAAGGGTTTTAAACCCTTCTCCAGTCTCACGTGTTCTGTTCACACTTAAGCGATTATTCGCTTGTTAAGTGTTCGTGGGGTTCGGAGTTAGAACTTTAGATTTAAATAACTGAACCTCATAACTGTGTCTGGAATTCTAAACATATGGCGCTATGCAGCTTTTAAAAATTTTGTGATTCTTTTTTTGTAATTCAGATTTTGAATTGCGTAGTCCTCCACAAGAATGTGGCCATCTGGAAGCCTAAATTTGTAATTTGCAACTTATTTTATTATACACTTCATATTTTGTAAAACTTTAACGAACTTTTGATTAAGAAACTCAACGATTTCAAAGCTAGCAATGGCAACGCTGTACGAAAACAATAATAAACCTCCAACGCGTAAGACAGTACATTGGAAATTCTAAAGATAAAGCAAAGAAAATATTGCTTAATAATATAGCTAAGAGGATAAAGTAAAAAAAAATTGGTTGACAGGAGTGAGAGCAAGAGCAGACTGGTGGACTTCGAGCTCAGCGAGAGCGTAAAAAGGCCTTAGCAGACTCTTTTGCGTTAAACTCTAAAATGGTACATGTTTTCGTTTCCTTTTCTTATGTGTGTGTTGTTTTATTTTGACATTGCTATTAGTGAGCGATTTTGAATCGCATCTGTAGCCTAGTTTTTTCCTTTTTCTGCTCGTGATACATTTTATTACGACATCATTGTTCTTCATAATTCGCCTATCCTGGCAAATTATCAGTTCTGTGAGACACGGAAAATCTAGACAGCGTAATATTTTAACATTCAAACTATAAAACGATATTGATACCAGGACACTCACTGATTTTCAAACAGTATACAATTTTCTAAATAATAGTAGGGAATGTTTGTAGCATTCGTCTATGCCATAAAAGAGATTCTAATACCCTTTGTTAGTATCCACTACAGACCTCTTTATATATTCCTTTTTATGATGCTAACTCTGAACCAGTTGGTTTATATACCTGCCCTGATCTCATATTTTGAGGATCTGAATTTTTCGACGGAGAGAATGTAAGTTTATTTGCGAAAAGTTTGCCGTAAATTTATTATTTTCCGCTTGATTTATCTATCTTTTTAAAAAAAAATATTTTGAAACAAACGTAATCACAGATAACTTAAATTTCAATAAAAGTAAAGTGCTTAAATGTTTAATTCACAAGAATAAGTTTTTATTTTTAATGCCTGCATGTGATTAAAGCAAGCTGCTATTTAAAATACTTTTTCCTTAGAAGGGGTTAAAAGTTCAAATGAACTGATTCATGAAAAGTTAAATTTAACGACTATCGAAGCGATTAAAAATGCAAATAAAAATGGCAAGCTCTCGTGTCTATTTCGCTTGCAAAGATATCCATTTTAAATGTTTACATGTAATTTATTGCAATGTGTGATTTAATGAGTATTTGAAACCCTTTCAGAAAGCCGAAGTCATTAATAATATTTGAAGACAAATGACAAAATATAATAAAAAAGGCGAAAAAACTCACTTTTCTTCTTCTTATAATCGTTCAACTAAGTTCTTTTCCTTCTGAAGTTCACTTGCGTAAATAAAATAACTGACATTTTTCTCTGGCAAAAATCCATCTCATGTCCTACGCCATGTTTTTCTCCCGATTCGTGTCTCTCCCGGATAATTACTTTGAGCAACAATTTCCTTCTCTGTCAAAATATTTACTGATAGTCGTGACAGACATGATACAGAAGTATATTAAAAGGGACAAGAAAACTTTTACTCTGTTTTTATGACACATCACTAAAACCAATGTGCTACCAAAAGAAAGTACCGGAATTAGGTTTCAATAAACGAAAACTGTCTTTATTTTGATTTTTTGACATGAAAAAATTCCAGGTGTTAAAGAATTATATACGAAACATGATCTCATTCAGTATAAGCATAATGCATCAGTACCATTTTCTATACTTAAATGTGTCAGTATGTTTGCTCACCATCAGATTCTAAGTATTCATAATTTTCATAATTTTCAGTAGGCTTAATAATAACAGGCTTAATAATAACTTTATTTCAGCCAGTTTCGTGTACAATCTTGGAAGGTGATCTATACGTGAAGTTTAATAACGTATTCTGGAAACGAACTGTATTCATGAGCTTTCATTTGATCTGCTGCAATTGTATCAAAAATAAAGTAAATTTACTCGGAATTGTAACGTAAATTTAGGCATTCCCAGTGAAGAAAACCACCTTTCTGGTAAATATTGGGTCACAACGTAAATAATACGTTTTTTTCGTACTTCTTTTATTGTTCAAAATTAAGTCAAAATGTTCCTTTTTGTAATATAACATATTCTCTCCTCCAATCTCTGGTAGTTTCTCAACAAATACGCTGAGATTTTATTTCACCAAGACCTTGCAGGACTTCTTCATGGAGCTTCACAGGTCTTCCAGGTCCACAGGAGGCTTGTCATCTAGGCTGCAGTTTCTGGCTTGGGATTTTTGGAACTGCCATTGACACTGGCTTACGCTTATTGCCCGATCCGCGTATAAGTATTCCTATTTATAACTGTTTAACCATCATTCCCATTACAGCTTTGAAAACACAAGACTGCACTCTTCGAAACATTCATAATGAATAAGAACAAGGTAAATTACTACCTGCTTTTATAACGTTATTTACAGGATGACCCAATATGCATGCGGAAGACAATTAAATTCAAGTAATATATTAATTGCCTTAGAATCAATATATCACTTGTTGTAGAACAAGAAAACTAAACACAACTGATATAGTGATTGTTGTAGAAAAGTTATTAAGTCCACTTACACCTGTTTAGCAGGGTTTAAGCCATACCCAATAAGCGGAAGGAAGGTTGCGCATGCGTAAATGTGTAGCTGACTCAGCGAAGTGATATATTGATTGCTGTAGACTTAACACAAGCGATATTGAATGCTGTAGAATATATTATTTGCTGAGTATTAAAAAAAACGAAAAAGATAAAGGAAAAGAAAAAGGAGAGAAGAACAATAAAATGCTAAAGAATGTTACTGGATTACTGTAAAATATGTATACGTAAAAGAAAAGATACGAGAAAGATTTCTACGATAGTCAAAACTAAATGTAGGAACAGGGAAAGTTTCCTAAACTCTTCTTTTATCATCCAAAAATATATTTTAAACTTAATCATAATCAGCTTTAAATGAAACAGAAGAAATACCTGTTGTTTTAATGATTATTAAAGGCTGAAAATCAATAAAGATAACACATTATAAGCATTCATATTAACAATTTTAATTTTCATAATTATGCAATTATATTTAAATTTTGACATTATTGATTTAAATGTTTTTAATTCTGACTAGAAATTTGATGTTAACACATCCCTATAAGTGTTTGAAACAAGATGTCAGACATATTCCTAAGAGTATATTCCTAACGTTCGGAGATCTCGGGCCCCATGGCCTTAAAAAAAGGTGCCAAGGAAGGCAGACCTCAACGAAGGTAGGCCAAGGGCTCCTACAACAGTTCGACAAATATTGGCGGCCGATCTTTAATTTGCATATCTATTATTTATAATAAAACTGCTTTTACATTTTAATACAGAAAATATTTGATAAGAGAAAAAATATGTATGACATTTTTATTGTGAACATTGAACAATTTGGTTTGAACCTCATTGTTGTGAATACTATAATTTGACAGAACGAATAGTTATTTCGAAGTGATTAAAATGTTTACCTGAAAGATTCGTTCTTATTACACTTTTCGTATGTTTCACACGGTGAAAAGTTGCCACAGATGCACGTGTTTTCTTAAAGATACATCACAAATAGGGAATGTCTCTTGAAACACTCGGATATTTTAATTTGGTACAATTATAAAAACAAACTAAAATAAAATTGATCTTACTTTAGGCAGATAAATGCAACTTCACTCTTTTCAATTACAAGCTTACACGTAAGATTGATACTAATAAAAAATGAAATGCATTCCTGTTTTCTGGAACCTTAAGATCCACTCTAAAGTTCCTCTATTAAAACGGCAGACAATGCTCTAAACGTTTCGGGTTTGCATGATTTCCTTCATATCTAATTTTAGTGGAAAAAGAAGTTTTTTCTTCTTAATGTGTGATAATCTTAGTTCCAATTTAATCCGGAATGCTTTTATTCCTTGAAAGATCAATTATTAGCCTGTTTTGACCTTTCAAAATGCATGTTATGTTCATATATTCTTATCATTTCTATTAAACTAAAATTATCCATTAAAGTTTCATATATAAATCAAACGCTTCTTACGCTCCACACGTTTGCCATTTTTCGGTTATGAAACTTGGATCACGTCAGCGATCTCTGAAACCCGCATGTGAGCCACAAGCAAGATGGACACATCAGTGATAAGGTAATTTTTATTGCATTAATCCACCTCCATTTTATTTTTTTAAAGGAAATCTGTGCTTCAAACTATAAACAAAAGTAGACGAGAACAAAAATCATAATGATTCGAACGGTTATGTTGTCTTAAGCTGGTTCACACGGTCATAACAGGTTTAATTTGAGTTTCGTTGCTAAGCAACCAGACCTTCCTACGTCACAAAAACGTTTTAAGGATTTTGCCTAAAAGTTTCTAAATTTTCAACTTCCTGCCCAGTTGGTATAAGAACCAGTCACAGCGAAGAAAACGTCAGGCGATAGTTGCAATGAGTCAACTACACACTTACGCATGCGCAACTAACCCTTTGCTGATTGGGTATAGCTTAAACCCTGCTAAACAGGTGTGAATGAAATTAACAACTTTTGTGCCTTAAACCACAATGCTTCATGAGTACCTAATCGTAACCTGAACGAAGCCTGAGTGACTTACGACGAGATTTAATCTGTTGTAAAAAAAGGTTTTAAATTAACTATAGAGAGAAACTAATAATCAGTCCAAAAGGGATTGAAATTTTTCAGGACTGAAATTATTTTATTGAGAATATATCCATGGATACTCCAGGCATTAAGTAGTTCACTATTGATTTTGTAAATACTCGTATATTATTATAATTGTATATTTTTATTACAGTATAGGCCGTGATAATTCTTTTCATTTTAGCTTGTAAATTCAAAAGTGACGCTTAGTAAACTAAACCAATTCTTCCGCAAGTTACTGGTTTTATGTAAACTATTTCACACCTGAAGCAACACCTTGTTAAAAAGCAATTAACTATGAAAGTATATGAAATCATTTGATTAGTCACGTTAAGGTTTAATGACGATTAGTAGTATGGTAAATTAATTTTAATAAAAATATTTGTTAGTTGAAGGAGATAAAATCGAATTGCCAGCAAATAATTTGGCAGATGCATTTAAAATGTTCAAATTTTTCTGTGACTGAGGAGAAAATGAAATACATTTATCCCATTAAAAGCTTTCAATTCAATTGTTTCAAGCTTCGTGATCTGAAATTCATGAAATGAAATCACTCCCCGGAAAAAAAAAATCTCACCAATACCCGAGTTATTAAGATCGCTGAATACTAAATAGTACTAGTAGCTCGATCAGGGTTCGATCTTAGGTGAACGGAATCTGGCTGTGATGTTTTGTTTCATAATTTTCACCATGTGTAAAGTGAATACGAGCTAGCTTGCCTTAAAAGTTCCTCAAGAAAGGCATAACTCCATTTAGGCAGATAGGCCTCGTGGGCTTTGCCACATTCAAACAACCTAAACTAACCAAAAAAAAAAAGAACAGCGAGGCCAAATCCTTAAGAAAAAATACGTAGTTGGTAGTTTGGATTCATCGGTACATTTCTCTGATTATATGAAGAAACCCCATGATGTTACGTAATAAACCAAAATGCCAGAAGGCAATATTTAAAGGTTTCAACGGTTGCAACACAAGCGCAAACATGTTGTGAAGAGGTATGAAATATAATGTTACTGCCTGTCATCTGAAAGACCTACTCACTCTTGCCGTATTTAAAAATACCTTGTTGAAAATGTTTCTGCAGGCAAAAACACCAAGTAAAATTAGAAACAAAGTTGTATAACAAATTTAAGGAGTTAAAAAGGAATTGCAGAAAGTAGAAAATGTTAACATAATTTTAGACGCAGATTTCTCTTTTTTATGCAAGTTGTGCCTTTCTAAGGAATGTTTCGTAAGCTAGAATTTTTAAACTTCCACAGACCTTCAGAGAAGCACACCAGATTATAACAACTAGCTCTTAACACTTAAGATAATACTAAAACATAATACGTGCAGGATAAATACACAGTAAACTCCCACGAAAAAATACATTATGTACAATGAATGCTCTCTTTCCACAACTGAAAACAGAACAAGCGTATTGGAAGTTTTAAAATGTTGTAGTGATGTTGGAATATTTAATGATAAATGCTGTTGAAGATTCTATAATTCAAGGCTAGTGGAAAAAGAGATCATCATTTTCTATTTTATTACGATTTCTATGCGCAGATTACTGTCGCTAAAATTTCTGAGACTTGTCTGGCTCAAATTTTAAACTCTGATTTTTCGTTCAAAACAGCCTCTAAATTATCTTACACCTGTATAATATTTTTGCAGTAATTGTATAAACCCCATTATTTTTGCTTTATACCAGCAAAAGTTATCTTTGGATTTCTTCCGTTCATCGAAAAAATGTTATAAGGTATTTCTCCCGCCTTAGCAAGCCTCCTAGTGCAATGGTCAGCGTTGGCGATTGGGTTCCCTACTCACGAGTCTCCCTTTAAAAGGGGGACTGTATAAGGTATTTCTTCCGCCTCCTTAGCATGCCTGCGTGGTGTAATGGTCAGCACACTCGGTGCGTATTAGAGGTCCGAGGTTCGAGTGCCGGGGAGGGCACTACACATTTTTCATGACTTCTGCTTCGAAATAACCTAATGACTCTACAAGGGGCTAAACTGGGCCTTTTGCAAACTCCAAATGATGTAAAATCTATTTTTGTAAACCGGAAGAGCTCTGTCACTAACTTAAGAGAAAATGCGATATTTAAACGCATATAAAAATGTGCTTTCGATTATTCGGATGCCGATTATCCGGTTTGAGGATCTGTGCTTGACAGTGTCCACATCCGCATACTCAATGCTATGCGCGAATGCATGTAAAAGACAAACACACATAAGTCTTTGCATGGAGGAATCTCGTCTAATATAGAAATCCCAGATTTATCTGGCTGCGAAGAAGTCAAGGAAATAAAATGCGTGCCAATGAATTGGAAATGTAAAATTCTTCTGAAATATCGAGGAATGGTTCGATGGCGATTCGACTTAGCCGGAGCTTTCAATGCTTGAGTGACGCGGATATAGTTTCGAATGTAAGGGGGAGGGAGATGAAAAAAGAAACAGATAGGAGGGAGTGATTGATACTGAAAATAGAAGCGAAAACTTACTGTCAATTACATTAGTCCCGATACAGCAATGCCCTCTGTTAAAACTCTGCTGGACTTCATGGAACAAAAGGAATTCGAATAAAATGATGAAATAGATCTTCTAAAAACGCGCAGCAAAATTCAGCGAATATTTAAACATACTCAAGCAATCATTGATCCTTCTAACAATCTTCTAAGCAATAAATTCGTACAATATATATGAAAACTGCGCGTTTTTGAATTACTCGTGACATGGTTCCCCGGCGGTAGCCAGGATCGAGAGTACACTGTATAAGAAAACAAAGGGACTGCAAGCTATTAATAAGGAGAATACTGAATTGTAGAATATGTAAAGTAATAGAAAGGACCTTGATGAAAAAAAATTATTCAAACTTTTCTAACCTATATACCATATGAAATTTAGTATTTTATGGTCAGTGAGAAGTTTTTTTTGTAAGATTTGTTTCTGTTAAATTAGCAATGATGTATGACAGAAGGGAACGCAATGTGGATAACGTGACTTGGCGATGCTTGCGTAGCGGTTAATTTTAGATCAAGCGAAAAGAAAACACCCAACGTTCTGAGGAAAAGCGTAATTTTTGGAAAACGATGAAAAGTGGAAAAGTTTTTAGGAAAAAAAATCTAAACGAGTGTTAAAAACCGTGGTCAAGGTCAGCAAGTGAGTTTTCTTTAGGAAGGTGAAAATGTAGATATTTAGTCTGAAAGAAGAATAGCATGCGGAGAGCTCAATTATTTAAAAAAAGTGTTAAAATTTTCTCACGTATACTTGCGAGTAATTACTTTACGACAAAGTACGTTTAAAAATAAAAATGTGACGACAAAAAAATTCAGCGTGAGCGCTAATCAGTGCGGAAGAAAGGTAGCGGGGAGATTTCCTATCAAGGAAAATATTTAAAAAGTAAGCTTAGGACACACCTTAAAAAGGCGTTGAATTTTAAATACAAACGTGAAGAACGATAATGCATTATTTATATGTGTAGACGATGAATACACAGTAAATCCCAACTGAAAAATACATTACGTACAATGAATGTTCTCTTTCCACAGCTCAAAAGACCGCAAGCGTATTAGAAGATTTAAAATAGCGTAGTGATGTTGGTGTATTTAACTAATACTGCTGTTGAAGTTTCGATGCTATTAGACACAAGCTACAGAGTGCAAAAAGCAATGCATCTGTTACTATTTTATTGCGACTTCTATGCGTAGATAGTGTCACTAAAATTTCGGAGCTTTGTCTGGCTCAAATTCTAAATTCAGATTTATTGTTTGTTCTTGTTCATATTGAAAGACTTGTAGTTAGATGCCTTATGACGTCAGAAATATTTGGTTTCTTTGTATAACGTTATGCATGCCATCAAAAACAGCCTATAAATTATCTTAAACCTATATAATATTTCTTTTTGGAAGTCCTTGTATAAAACCTATTGTTTTTGCTTCGTAACAGCAAAAATTATCTCCGGATTTCTTCCATTAATCGAAAAAAGATGCTAAGTTGGGCCTTTTGCAAACGCCAAATGACGTAAAGTTTATTTTCATAAAGTGAAGGAGCTTTGTCCCTAACAGAAAAAAACGTGATATTTAAATATACATAAACAATGTGCTCTCGATTATCCGGATACGGATTATCCGGTTTGAGGATCTCTTGGCAGTGCCCACATCTGCATACTCAACACTACGATTATGTAAAAGACAAACACGCAATTTATATATTATTTACAATATTACACAGGGCGTGGCATAAAGTGTAATATTATTAGATACAGATATTCTACTTTTTTCATGATGGTAAAAAATTAAAGACATAGCACTGTGAATGACAATCAAGTTAATCTTTCTTGAATCACAGTACCTGACACACAGGCTGATAGTTTAAATTATGGTGAAATATGAAGAACATGTTCACAAAGGGATTCACAAAAACTACAGTTCATTTGTGAAACATGATAATTCGAACATAATCTTTGCTTTCGTTAAACTACGTTTAGGATTGCTATACAATTCTGATATTTTTTAAAGAGTTTAAGGGTGATTTTTAGTTGATATAATGCTTCAAGACATTAAGCGATTTAAATTTATGTGCTCAAGTAAGCGACTGTTGTGTTTGTGCTCTGTCTATTAAAAATGCATAACTGAAGTAAATACAAGCAAAAAGCACAAATATTTACATTTTAGAAGAATTTACGAAGAAAATTATACTAAGAAATCATATTCCTAAGAAGCAATATATATTGTTGTGTGTGTACCGGCTTGTAATAGAATGCACACAGGTCCGACGATAGGTTGATGACATTTATTTTATCAAAATAAATACTTCATAATTCGGAACTTTCTACAAAAATACTCGTACAGGCTGTACAATCATTAGGATTATTTTTTTTGGAAGCAGGAGAGATGAAAAATGAGCAATGCTCTCTCCGGGATTCGAAGCACGGACTTCTGGAATACGCGCTGAGCGTGCTGACCACTACATCACGAGAGCATACTAAGAAGGCGGGAGAAATACCTTATATACTCCACCTTTTAAATGGAAGCTGAGGATTAAGGGACCCAATCGCTAAATCTTGGTGGTGGAGAATCATCCTCCACCGTCTTTTTTTAGTTCGGGCGCCAGCGTACAGTCATTAGGTATCTTTTGAAGGCGAATAAGTGAAAAACGAGCAATACCCTCGCCGGAACAGGAACCACGGACCTCTCGAATACGCGCCGAGCGTGCTAACCACTACACTATGAAGGCATACTAGGAAGGCGGGAGAAATGTTGTATAATGTGTTCACAGTAATGCAACACCGAGTGTAATCAGAAGTTACGCTTCAAACTACTGAGAATGTCAAATACAAAGCGCATCTAAAAGGGGAAACTTACAATACTTCGAAGTCACTCTGAACTAACAACTCACAAAAAAAGCAACTCAGAACTAATGCTCTCTACGGCCTTATACAGATGTGGCAATCTTTGGCGAGTTCTCGCCAAATTTGGTGACAAAAATTAGTCTCCAAAGCCGCCGTCTTGGTGATATGTCGCCAATTTAGAGAGATAGCCATTTACTCAATGTTAAATAGACTTGCCCCTGTATTCTTATTTTTTCAGCAGAGCATCATCTCTGTAGATTTTCATACAGAAAAATACAACAATTTCACTGAAATTATCTATCCATGTACAAAATACGTAATGATGTATTATTGTTTGGTTTCTGTTGCAAGATTTTTTATCGAAGATAAATAGATTAATTGAAATACTCTGATCTTCCTCTACTGTAACATGATGGAGATGAATTTTATATGTTTATTAAAAGGAGAAATGAACTGATAGATTTAAGCAATAAAATTAAACATTAATTTTTTACAAAAATCTCATGCTCCAGAGACTTGTTTTTCACTATTTCTGAGCAAATTTTAAAGTTCATTGCTTTCAATCCGTGGCAATGGAACATTGTTGGCAGTTCTAGTGCCAACAGAAAGCTGAATTTTTAATGTAAAAAGACCTGGTCACGGCGCTAACAAATTCCAAAGAGGTAGCGAAATTGTGTACTGAAAGTCAGGTCCCGCATGAACATGCTGATGAGCAATCTTGCCATCAAGATGGCTTTCAAACTGCCATCAAAATGAGAGAGAAAGAGAATATTTCTGGTAGTTATTGTTTTTCTAGAAATTAAGAAAATTTTTTATGGTGACAAATTTTTTATTATATGCACATGAACCTTTCATCTGTATAAGTCATCTCATGTCTATCACGATGTAAAAAAGATCTCTTAAATTAGGAACCGAGACCCACTGGAGGGGCGTCTAAGAAAGATTGAAGAAGTATATGCAATTTTATTCGTTTCGGAAGAAGCTTGATGTAAGATGACAAAGCTAACTTTATTTGAAAATTTACTGTGAGATGATAAAGCTAACTTTATTACTTAGCAGTGTAGACACACTAGGTATATTTTTTTGAAAACAAAAGGGATGAAAAATGAGCAGTGCCTTCAGCGGGACTCGAACCACATACATCTGGAATACGAACTCAGCGTGCTAACCACTACACCAGAAGGCATGCGAAGAAGGTGGGGGAAAATACCTTATATACTCCCCCTTTTAAAGAGCGATTGAGGATTAGGGGACCCAATCGCCAAACCCTGATGGTAGAGAATCATCATCCACAACCCTTTTAGTTCGGGCGCCACTGTAGAAATATCAGTTTTTTTTTTGGAGCAGGGAAATCAAAGAAATGAGCAATGCCTTTGCCGAATACCTCTGGAATACGCGCCCAGCGTGATGACCACTACACCACGGAGGCATTCGAAGAAGGTTAGAGAAATACGTTATAACAATAATTCTCTTTACTTACCTTAGTGCTTGACTATTGAAGAATACCTGAAGTAGGATCTTTAGTATACATATAGATATGTATTTATAACATTTAGATATAAGCTTGTATAACATATTTAGATACATGTTTATATAACATATTTAGATATATGTTTATAGAAAATTTAATGTAATGAGTTTTTCAAGGTGTTCACAATTTTATAGTTATCGATTTGCAGATTTCGATAAATTTAAATCATATTCAAGTGAAGATGTAAGCAATGACGCGTCACTGTGGACTCTCGTGGTGTAAGGTTAGCTCTTTCAGCCAGCACTAGATGATCCGTTGCTCGAATCTCGGGAAAGCCAATAGGTGATTTTTTTCTTTTTATAATATAAGAAAAGCCTGATGTGTACACCTCATGACTACCTTGTACGGAATATTAAATTACACTCATTTTTTGTTGCATTTCATTTAAACATATTGGATTGAAATAAATCTACTTCGTCGACCGCACAGACCTAAATAAAATAAATGCAGTCTTGAAAATTCACTACATTTGTTTACCATAGCGAATATATGGAGTTAGGTTCACTTAACAGCTTTATATCTCGTTCATTTTATAACTCAGGATGCACAAAAATTGTACTACCTGAAGAAATGTAATCGTTGCCAGGTGTAACTGTAATAAATCTAAACCGATGTATAAAAAAATTAAACAAACAAACAAAAAAGAAACAGTTTTTCACAGACGATTCAGTATTCAATTAATTGAGTTCTCACTTTGCGACAAGGAAAGAATACATAAAAACTCAAAATATCTATATTAAAAATTACGAAGTAAATCTTAAATACTTATTTCCTCGAATAAATTCCAGAATGGATTAAGTATCATTTAATTCGCGATAACAAAAGGTGTTGTCTTTGTTGTTGCGAAGCTTAGTTTCTCTAGATTGACAACAAATCCCCTATTCTGCTAAATTTCAGATGTAAACAGATATGGCCAAAATAATTGGGTTTAGCCGCACTTGAACAGCTTTTAAGTTTTTGATAATTTTGCAGTTAAAACATGCAGGTCAACTAAAGGCATAAAAACCTTAACCAAAAGATAAGAACAACATAATCCAATAATTTTTTAAGCAAAAAACGCAAAATTTACAAGCATTTAAGAATAAAGAATTTGAGCTCACTGAGCCGAGTAACAGAGTAGGTATATATATATACTTTTGGTGCAGCCGATTGCAACCAAACACTTCTACATGTTATAGCAGTCCTATATACAAAATTTCAGCGTTCTGAGGCTACTCGTATTCTGCCCTTACCTACAGATGGCAGGCAAAAACATCGTTAAACTACATTCGATACTGGTCAAAATGGATATTTTCATTGAAATAAGGTACCCGGAATTTTTCACGATTACAATACTTCCTTTACTTCGTACAAGGAATTAAAATTACAATATTCTGTATGATGTCAACTAAAACGTGGAAGTCGATAATTCGTCGCATACTGATCCGCTCAACTGGATCTCGTGTCTTTCGCTGTTTAAATGGAGAGGAAGAGGAAGAATTATGGCATTTAACTACGAGCGCTTTGTAATGTAAGGGGTTAGTACAGGGATGGGCAAACGTTTTCGTTCGCGGGCCAAAAATCGAAAAAAAAAAGTTCGGCGGGCCAAGGTAAATTTTTCTAAAATTTTAAAAACATATACAAGTATTACAATTTAAATATGTTAATGAGAAGAATGAAATTGCGCTTTCATTTTTAAAAGTTTCTTATATTGAGGTTCGAAGTAAGATGTACTGATTCTAACGAACGAGGCTAACTGCTCATCTGTCACTCTACTTCTTAAATAATTCTTTCTAAGGTTCATTGTTGAAAATACTTGTTCACATATATAAGATGAAGCAAACATAGCACTGATTTTCTAGGCGTGAGATATTAAATTCGGGAAACTCACTTTCGATAATGATGTTATATTCTTTGAAGACTGCTACAGCTTCATTGCAGATGAGACACACTGGTTTATCTTTTACAACTGTAAAATATATTTCTAGGTCCATTCATCATTAAAAGCATGGCATTTTGAATCAACTTTATGTTTTTTAGTAGACATTATGGGGTTGAAATATTTTACGAATAACCCAAACAAGCACTAGCTACGCTATACTTTTAACAATTTCAAAACCACTATTCACAATGATGCTATATGTCCGCAATCTTTCCATACGCAATCAATAATACTAGAATTCGCGACAAAAGAAAAGACCGCTGGCTGGAGCTTAAAATGGCCAGTCTGCCAAATGTGAGGTCTGATTCACTTATATTGAATTCGCATACTTCTCCCCGAAAAACAGATAACGATTCTTAAGCCAATCTACAGCATAACTACCAAAGTACTTCCACGTTTAACACTTTACCGATTGAAAGGTGTTTGTGCTTGCTATTTCCATCGATTTATGTTTTGTAAAACAAAAATAGAGACAGTAAAAAGATCATCAATAATTTGAACAAAAGGAAGAAAAAAAAGTAATATTTAAACAAAGTAGAAAAGGAGATGGAGATATAATATTTAAATATATATTTCTTTTAATTTGCCTCGGACCGGCAAATTAAGATTCTATCCGCGGGCCGGATACAGTCTTCCAAGGGGCCGGATTTGGCCCGCGGGCCGTAGTTTGCCCATCCCTGGGTTAGTATGTTATTCGGCTAGCTCTGGAAGATTTACGTTTTGAACCCTGTATGTGGCGTCGTTATGTGTCTCGTTTCCTGGTTCTAAAAAAAATATATCTAGAAGTGGTTCATGGAACTTCTTTTGTTCTGAGACAAAAATGAACAAATGATCGCGAATGAAATGATATGAGAAAGAATGCTGAAAAACTGGCCGGTGAATGTTTAAGATTTTTAGAAAATATAACTTAGAGACATAACGTAGTTTTAATAAAATAATAATCCAGGAATATATTAAAGTTATCTAGTATTTTATATTATGAAAATTACATTAAGTTACGGATAGAAATAATGTTTGCAAAAAAGAAACCATGCGAAAAGTAAATGTTAAAAAAAAGTCTGAAAAGTTCCAGATGTTAAATTACGTCCAAAGGTGCCTTTTCTAACATTTTGTTTGTTACCCTTATTTATTAAATATATGCACTTAAACCATAAAATTCAGTTCAACAGCAATATCGCCAAATAATTTTAAATTGAGCATATATTTAGAATTTCCGATACACAGTCTCACGCACTGGAGATAAAAATATTTTTTCTGTACAACATCGCCATTACTCGCTTTGAAATCCTTAAGTTTTTTTAATTAAAAGTTCGTTAAAGTTTTACGAAATCGATAATGAAACACATTCCAAATTTCAAATTTGGGCTTCCAGATGGCCATGCTAGCAGCAGAATTACGTCATTCAAAATTGGATGGCTATAGGTACCGTTGTTTTATCACAATGTGAGAAACAAATATACATTTATGCAGATTCTTCATTATTTAATTTCTTCAAATCTAATACAGGGCGATAATATTTGGTGACAACATTTGAAAAGTGAAACGGACATTCAGAGAAATTCGACGCAAAATCGCAAAACGAAAACAATAGTGCTTCAGGGACAAAGCCTCTTTCGACTAAAATGTCAACAACAATCTCAGATCGTGTTACTTTCCACTCAGAAAGCTTCGAGGAAACAGATCTGAATTTAAATAATTTTAGTAGTGCAGATTGGAAGCATACACAGTTATTTAACTCGCGTACACTTGAGGATTATATATTCGAAAAAAAAAAGATGAAATAAGGCAAGAAAAATAGAGAAGAAAAAAACGGTAAGGTAAAAAAGAGAAGGAAGAAAAAATGTAAGGAACGAAAGAGAAAGAAGAAAAAGGTAAGGCAAAAAAGAGAAAGAAAGAGAAAGGTAAGGTCAAGGGAAAGAAGAAAAAGGTTCAGGAAAAGAAGAAAAGATGTAAAGGATTTCGCTCCATAATTTTTGTTTACTGACTTTCCTAGAAGAATCTACTCAGAAGACTTCAAGGAAGTTAAAAGTTCAATCAGATATGATGTACAGATAAAGCAAGCAGAGCAACTAGGAAAGGCTTTATATAAGTGTTTTAGTACTATACTAATACTTCTTTCTTTGCTAGGATTTGGCCTAAGCTTAATCTAGAGAAAATTACTTCAGTTTAGCTATTGTGTGAAATCAGTAACTGATCCAGAATTCGCTTGGGAAAAAAGAAAGCGGAATTAGCTTGTGGAGCACAATGATTTTTTACTGGAAGTTTCTTTTAGTAAGCAGAGAGAACTACGCATTAATTCACCCCTCCCTACCACAATCATTATTTTATTTTTTTATTACAAACATAGTTATCTTTAAATTCGGTGCCTGTTCGAGGCTTGCAGGAATTACTTAAAAAAATATTTCCCAAATCAATTTTTGCCAACGTTAATTTGAATTGTTTGCTATAGTGAAGAAATGACTTTTTAGGGACCGGCAGACAGCACAGAATAACTAGAAATATAAATATCGCTTAAATGCTCTTTCTGTTTTAGGTTGAAATTAGTTTGGTATTTTATTTTAAGAAAGAATTTACTTTGGAGTTGATGATAAAAAGGCTACTTTGAGCGTTAAATACTACTAAAGTCATTAGGATCTTTTTAAAAGGAGACTTGAAAAATGAGCAGTGTCCAAGCCGGGACTTCAACCACGAATGTCATACGCTCCAAGCGTGCTGACCACTACACAGCGAAGGCATGCTACGAAAGCGTGTTATATACTCCCCTTCTTAAATGACGACTGGGGATTAGGGGACCCAATCGCCAAATTCTGGTGATGGAGAATCATCATCCATCACCTTTTTGTTAGGGCGCCGCTGTAGAGACATTAGGTATTTTTTGAAACAGATGATGTAAGTAATGAGCAATGCCCTTGTCGACACGAACCTCGGAACTCTCGAATACGCACCGAGTGTGCTGATCATTACACCATGAAGGCATGCTAAGAAGGCGGGAGAAATACCTTATATACCCCCTTGTAAAGGCGACTGGGGATTAGGGGATCCAATCGCCAAATCCTAGTGGTGGAGAATCATCATCTACCACTCTTTTTTAGTTCGGGCGCCACTGTGAAGTCATTAGGTTATTTTTAAAGCACGAGATGTGAAAAATGAGCAATGACCAGACCAGAACTGCGCGCTGAGAGTGCTGACCACTACACTACGCAAGCATGCTAAGAAAGCGAGAGAAGTACCTTATTACTTGCTTCAAGAAGGTTTTTAATTTTATGCTGGTAAATGAGCAAAGAATGCGGCATTTGTCAATGCACATTGTCCTGGTTTGCCGACTTTCATTCGTAAAAAAGTGTGTCTATACTGCGGAAATGACGTATATTTTAGTAGCTAAAATTTCGAATAATCAATAATTTTTACATCATATAGCACATATAGGGTGTCTCAAAAGGCCTTGCCAAACTTAACATGCTAGTCTGTCATACCATGACAAACAAGATTTAAGTAGGAGCTTATGCCCGAAAATGCGAACGACGACCGCTAGAGGGCAATGTTCTTAAGCTCAAAAGGAAAGAAAGAAAGGATATCGAAAGAGGTTTTAATATGGTTTGGTTTTATGCGATTCCGGCAAAGCCTCGAAGGCTATCTGCCTGAAGGGAGGGATGTCTTTGTGGAAGACTTTCTAAGGAAAACTAGCTCGCATACACCTTACACATCTGGAAAACCACGAAATCACCCGTGCCGCCAGCCCATTCGCGGAATCACAGAAGATGTTAAAAAATCCTTCCATTCGTTACAAGGCATGCTTCACTACGTCGACACATGGATTCACAAACCCGTTCAAAATGGGCACTATAGCAAGGACACCTGCAGTCATTTCCAAGATCCATGTGAGATATTACGGTCGTCTCGTACTCTATGGACTTCATCTAACCCCGCAGGTAGAAATCCAGGAAAGTCAAGTCGAGGGATCGCGGTGACCATGCGACTCCCTCCTCTATCATTACAGCGATCAAGATATCGAGGTATTCCCTTAGAGTACTACTAAAATGAGCAGGCCCTCCATCATGCTGAAACCACATGTTTCGGAGTGTAGTTGCTAGAACATCAACCATTAGATCCGGTAACACTCTTTGCCCAAAATGTTCATAAAGATCTGAGTTAGCCGCCCAGACGGTATAGTGGTTAGGCAGCCGACTGCGATACCAATGCGCGCGAGTTCGAATCTCGGAGAAGGCATGGTTGTAACTGTCTGTCCCTTCAAAGGACAAAGGTGGACCACCTATTAGGTTCCTCCATAATAAAGTGACCACCAATTCTGGCCTTAGTAGTGGCCGAGCCGAAGTCAGCGAGGGCCCGCCATTGCAAAAAAAAAAAACAAAACAAATCTGAGTTAGGAAATCGATTCATCCTTCATCTGCAACGTCTTTACTGAAATGATCACACTTCCCGCTCTCCTATATGCCTGCAAACATTCCCCTCTAGCGGTCGCCGTTCACATTTTCGGACACAAACCTTGTTTGTCATAGAATCATAGACCAGCTTGTTAAGTTTGGCAACGACCTTTTGAGACACCCTGTATGCGTATGCAGTACGTATGTACTTCATTTTTATTATGCATACAAGACGATATTACTGTGTGCATACAGGACTCACAAGAACTGCATGCATACAGGACATATTTCTGTTAACCGTACAGGACGATATTACGTGTGTAGTGTGCATGTACAAGGTAAATGGATATATTTCTTATGTAAAATATTATGAATGAATAAGCAAGAAGCACAAGCAACAGATCAACAATAATATTTTTTTAAAATTCAATATTATTTTTAGAACAAATGGATTTTTTCACTTTCAGTCGATAAGCTATGTTTATTAAATATATAGTAGTTGCCATTTAATGTATAGTTACTTAACTGTAGAAGTTCCGAAAGTTTTTGAAAAGAAACCGTTCATAATCTATTCTTTATTGCAACCAACCCCTCGATTAACGTGATCAAAATCTCACAGGAAGAGCACCTTCAACCGAAAGGAAGTCGCCATGCAAGGAAATGAAGTCTTGAAACCACAATTCTACCCCACAGCTATTATTAATGATTTTGGCTGTAGTTTAGAATTGGGTGCCCCTTCGATTGGCCACAATTTTTTTTTCAGTTTTGGTGACAAAACCCTATTTTTTATTAACATGATAATTTTAACTTGGTTTTAGCTTCCTGATTTTTTTAAGTGAAAATAGATCGATGTGTACATGGACAAAGTCAAGGCAAAGGGCAATGCCTTGTTTGCGCAAATCTCTGATTTGTTTTCAAATGATAACAGATCGATGTGTACATGGACACCGAGTTTGTGCAATTCTTTAACTACTTCTTTGTATAGCGGCCATCTTGAAATTGTGCCTTCCCGGCGCCGAACTCAGCGTCGAAAAAGAATCGCCCCCCCCAAAGAAAAGCAAGGGGCACCTAACTGTAATATTTTACCACGATTTTTAATGGATGGATTTTGATATGAGGTAATGAAATTAAGAATGATATTTTTCTTTTAAAAGAAATTTGTGGAAAGCATGATGTAACTGCCTTCGTAAAAGAATATAGAAACCGTATTCTTTCCAGCAAACAATCCGCCCACATAACTGAGCTATGTGATAACTAATTAATTAGAACTAACAGCATGAGATAAGCAAATACGGTCTTAACATGAAAAATAAACATGTAGTTGTTAGCAACTAAAACTAAATTTATGTTTTGCATTTGCTGAATATATCTTTTGGGGCTATATTTCAAAAAAGCGGACGAAGAATTATTTTGAGCATGACAGCATGTCAATTCTTAAATTAAAGACGAAACGTAGGACACTGAAGAAGAAACGCAGTTATCTCAAACTAACGTAAATTGTAGTGAATTTGAAGCTTGTGTAGATAATGATGAAACAGTTGCAGTTGCAGCACTGTGACAAAACCAGCTCCCTTTTTAAACATATCCAGAAATGATATATGAGAAATATTCCGAAACAGGTGATAATGAAATTGTTGAAGGATTCTTTCGTATAACTGAGATGAAGGAGATGCGCATTTTATGAGGTATTTTCTCCCTCCTTCCAGCATGCACATGTGGTGCAACGGTAGTACAATCAGCGCTTATTCGAGAGTTCCCAGTTCAAGTCCCGGCGAGGGAATTGCATATATTTCACATCTCTTCCATCAAATAATCTTAATGACTCTACAGTGGCGCCCGAACAAAAAGGTGGAGGATGATAATTCGTCACCACCAGGATTTGGCGACTAGGTCCCGTCGTGCTCAGTCGCCCTTTAAAAGGGGAAGCATAAAAGGTATTTTCTTCCTCCTTTCCGCATGCCTTCTTGGTGTAACGATAGCACATTCGGAGTGTATTCAAGAGGTTAGGGTTCGAATCCCGGCGAGGGCATTGTACATTTTCCAGATTTCCTGATTCAAAACAATCTGTTGACTCAACTGTCTTATTAATATTACGGCTACAGAACTGGAAATAAGATTTATAGAAATACAGCGAATTTATTCATTTTAAAAAGAGTTTACCAATTGCAGGAAATTCGTTATTTATAATTTGAAATAGTTTTAGCTTTTTATTTCAGATTAAAATTCTAGAAATGTTTGTATATTTTTATAGTTTGTTTAAATTAAATAAACTGAATTGATAGTTTAGTTACATTTTTTCATACATTATGCTTGATGTTATGAAAACATCAGTGGGTTCATCGCGATGACATCAAACAACGCTTGGCCTTACAATCACCTTTAGCTGTAAAAGCAATCGTTTTACATTAACACTGTCCCGTTTCTCTTGTTACTGTTTCTGACTGACTTATCTCACTTATCTGACAGAAACATCAACAGAAGCGCACGAAATTCATCGTGACAAGGGAGTGCAAGATTGTGCCTGTTGTTGGCAAGAGCCGTACAGGTGACACCATACAGGTGACAGTAGGACTTTGCTCAGTTCACATTGCCCAGCCTGGGGATCTAACCCCGGAACTGTGGTGCTGCTGCGCGACGCGCAAGCCACTACGCCACTGGGCCTCTCAATAGTTTAATCTATATTATTTTTGACTCATAATACCGGCGCAAAGCTACAAGCATTATCTGAAATTTAATGGCCAGATGCTCAAAACTCTCTAAATTTTCATCGCCATGCTGACAGTTTCTTGTTATTTTCCTCTTACAAGTGCATAATCTTGTTATGGAAGTTTAGAAAGATGTAATCCTGAGTTTCATACAGGATATTACTTCACTGCGTTTCCTACTCTGACATAAAAGCAAATCGAAACTTTTAAGAAACAAGTGAGCTCACCCGTAGAAACGAAATCATAAGTGAAGGGGAATGAGAATAATGTTTTTGATCAAATTTTAATTTTTTTGAAGGAAATTCTTGAATTTTGTTCAATATATTACGAAGAGAGATACATATATATCTTTATTTAACACTGAATATCTAAGCCTCGAAGGGCAGCAGGGAATTTTCTTCACTAACCATAAATATGGTTTAAGTGATTGTCTCATTAGTGACATGTTATAATATTACGTAACTTAGGCAAAGCTCACGTGGCTTTCTACTTAAGCTAAATCAATCTTTTTGATTGCTGACAGCCCCAGAGATCAATTCGAAAATTTGTAGCCATCTTTTTAACCCAAAGGGCGTTAACCCAGAAGAGCTATAATTTCGTTTTGGCATTTTGCGTTGGTTCACCATAAATGAAGGTCCACTTTTCAAAATGTTGCGACCAAATATTACAGCCCTGTATTATATTCAAAGAAATTAAATAGTGAAGAATTTGCATATGTATGTTTCTCGCATTATGATGAAACGACGGTACCTAGACTCATCGAATTTATAATAACGTACGTTTCCACCCGAATGCGGGCATCTGGAAGCCCGAATTTGTTTTATTATCAATTTCATATTTTGTGAAACTTTAAGGATGACAAACTCAACGATTTCAAAGCGAGCAATGGCAACACTGTAAGAGAAAAAAACATTTTTATCCCCAGCGCACGAGAATGTGCATCGAATATTCTAAAGATATGCTCATTTTAAAATTATTTTGAGATATTGCTGTTGAACTGAATTTTATGGTTTAAATGCGAAGAACATGATATTTAATAAATAAAGGTAACCTGTAAAACTTTAAAAAAACGCCTCTTTGGGCGTAAAATAAAATCTGAAAGCTTTCAGATTTTTTTTTGGTGTCTTTGTTCAAGATGATTTCTATCTGCACAGTACTTTTAAACACAGGCAGTAAGAACATAAAGAGTAAAAGCAATCCATGCTTGATACGAGATGGCAACTGGTTAATTTTTGCTATTTATTGGTTAATTTTCGTTTGCTATTTGCACCTTCCATGCGAAACAGCCCTAATGAAAGTCCACTGTATTTATCTTCAATAGATAAATCTCACTCATCTTTTAAGCTGTAATTGATTTGGCATTAAATTTATCATAATTAAAATATTTCACGTTGACACTACATGAAGTCCTTGTATAGCCTACTAAATTACACTCATCTTTTGCTGCACTTGATTTAAACTCATTTCCTCGATTTTCGTTAGAGATATTTCTCCTTCAATCAAGTCACCCCGTGGCGAAGCAAATATACATAAAAACCAACAATATATACATTATAAATTGTAAAATACAGAAAAACCCAACAAAAATTCAGTTAAGAACAATTTTTATGATTAGAATTAGAGTTTTTGTGCGAAAATAAGAAATTTGACCAACGGGCAGGAAGGCAAAATTTTTGCTGTACAAAACTGAAACTCAACTTTTGGTCCCAATGAGCAAAGGGCGCTGAAGATGGTCCGCCAACAGATTTATTTCACTATTCTGTTAAGAGTTTCAAATGTAAGCAACTGGTGGCATCGTCATGCCTCTTAACGCGCCAATTTAACTTTTTTAAAAATTCTACAACTATTGCATGCAGATTAAATAAAGACATAAAAACCCCAACAGGAGCATAAGAATTCAATTGCTTTTAAAGCAAAAAATGCACATTTTACCAACATATAAGAATAAAAAAAACAAAGCTCATAGGGCCAAGTAAGAAGTTGTATATATATATATGCATATACACCGTAAAATTATGCACACACATATATATATATATATGCATATACACCGTAAAACTACACACACACATATATATATATATATATACATGTACATATGTACGCATAAATATGTATATATATATATAGGGGTGAACTATTATAATTAAAATACTTTGAAATGGTTCATCGGCTAATTCTGGATACAGAAAAGCAAGGGCTTTTGTAGAAGAGAGATTTCAATTGGATTCAATGTTCCTTTTCCCTGATGAAGTGACATTATTGATGGATAATTTTTAAATTTCTTTAAATTTCAAAAACAAATTTTGAAACTGAGTATGCTTGTTTAAAAGTTTTGGCTTTAACAATCTTTAAAAATTCTTTGTTGCATTTAGAGGATTTTTTGAAATTTATCAATGATGAATTTCACTTTTCGTGTTTATGAAAAAGTAGATCTAAATTTCTTACTTTATGTCTTTACTGATATTTTTTCAGCAGTTTAATGCGAGAAAATACTAGGCATATTTATATTTTGTT
>KK116624.1:169949-186918 GCA_000611955.2 Stegodyphus mimosarum
TGCAACAGGAAAGGCAGTTTCATAACTACAGGTTATAGCAGCCTGTTCATTTTTGAGTTATGTGAGAAACATACATACGTATGTACAGAAGTCATGAAAAAAATTTCTTCTGAACATATTTTAAACCCATTTTTGAATCCGTTTTGGAAAAAAGGTCAATTTTTCTGTCCGGTATTACAAATGTCACGCAAATAAATCGTTCAGATGGATTCGAGAGCAGTCGAAATGGATATTTTCCTTGAAATATGACGCTCGACATTTTTTGCGATTACAGAACTTCCTTTACTTCGTACAAGAAAGTAAAAAGCGAAAATCTTTTCTTTAAACGTAATTAAAGTGAGCACGTCTTGACTTTCATATATAAATATTTTTAAAATTTCTAACTTTAAAAAATAAAACCTAATGTTGTTGCGTAGAAGTACAAAACTTAAAAGTACAGTGCTGTTGGGTAAGGGCAATTAAATCCAGTCACTCTTATTGAAGTTCTATTTTTGATTTTCAATGCCGAGAATGTGGTACCAAACGTTTCATTTGATTTCTCTTTTTAAAAGTAAGAAATCATTCGAAACTTTGGAAGAGTAAATAAATGACTGACGAAGTAAAACTGAAATAGATTCATTGCTGCACTCTGATATTGCCTGAGACAGAAAAGCCGCAAGGCTATGCAAATTTCGGGCGATCTAGGTATAACTAAACAACATATCTAAAGATCATCAATTGAGTTTCCTAAAATATATTTCAAATTTCTACATTTTATTGTGTAGTAATGTATATTGCAAGCATGGAAATATATTATAAATGTGAATGAAAGATGTTAGTTCCAAAGATATATATATGTATAGATTAACTTCTGATAATAGGTATCCAATAAGAAATGTTCGCCATAGAGGAGACCTATGGTTAGGGGTTGTGGGATCATTAGGTTATTTTGATGTTGGAGACGTGAAAAATGAGAAATGCCTTCGCCAGACCTGGATCTCTCGAATAAGCTCTGAGTGTGCTACCGTTAAGCCACGTAGGCATGCAGAAAGGAGGGAGTAAATGCCTTATGTACTCCCACTTTTGAAGGGGGGCTGTAACTAGGGGACCCAGTCGCCAAATGCTGGTAGTGCAGAATGATCTTCTACCACCTTTTTAGTTCGGGCGCCACTGTAAAGTCATTAGATTTTTTTTTATACGAGAGAAGTGGAAAATGAGTTGATTGTTGAGTCAACAGATTGTTGACTGTAAGATTTTAAGATTGTTGCATCAACAGATTTTAAAACTGTTGAGTCAACAGATTATTCTCAAGCAGGAGATGTGTGAAAAATGTGCAGTGCCCTCGCCGAGACTCGAAAATGGAGCTATCGAATACAGGCCGAATGTACTACCGTTACACCACGAAGGCATGCAGAAAGAAAGGTGAAAATAGCTTATAAGTTTTAGTTTTTTTTTGGGGGGGGGCAAACATTTTAAAATAAAAATTATGAACGAAAATAAGTACTTCCCAACGTAACAATATTAATTAAAGCTGATTGTCCGTTTCATTTGACAACAGCATTTAAAATACTGTTTTCAACAGCAACAATGAAAACGAATATAATATGAAACCAACTGCGAACTCCGTTGAAAAGAGCTGCATTTGACAAAGAAAAGTTAAAAGCAAATTCATCAGCGTCTATCTCATTATTTCCGAAAAGTAATAAATTTAGCGTAATTTACTGAGAATAATGAATAAATAATTGTTTGGTAACAAAATATTTTTGGTTTTTTAGAGTGAAATAAAGCTCAATTGTTTTTCTATACAAAAAGCGAACTTTTATCAGCCAAACATCTTCCATTCTATTCGATTATCTTTTGCCATTTTTCTGGTAGCTTCATGTTTCCGCGCTCAAAGAACTTCTGCCCTATTTCAGCACAAAATTCAACCAAGTGTGTCTTGAGTTCTTTGTAATACTGAAATTTTTACTTATTAAGGAGCTTTGTAAACTTCGAAATAAATAATAATCCGATGGTTCGAGGTCAGGGCTATATGAGGGATGTGACATGACTCAACGAAACTCCAACAATTTGATACGCGTTGCTAAAGTGTATGAGCCTCACATTATCGTCCTGGAACACGATTCTTTTGCAATTTGCCAATTCTTTTCTCTTTGATTGCTTCCTCTAGTTTCATAAGCTCTTGGTGGTAAACATTTGAGTTGATAGTTTGATTGCTTGGAAGCAGCGCAAAATATACAACACTTTTTTCGTAATCCCAACAAACTGACAGCATGATCTTTTGCGATTTAGTTTTCGATATGATTTGTGTTCATTCATCATGCTTGCAAAATGATCTTTTTCGATTCATATATTATTGTTGATGATCCATTTTTCATCACTAATGACAATTCTTTTCAGAAAACGTTCGATTACATTACCGTTAAAATGCTTATTGCAAACATAAATTCGTTGTACTAATACAATTCATTCATTGCATGTGGAACCCAGTTATCAAGCATCTTAACGTGCGCAAGACATCTTATGTGAATCTTGATATTTTATGTGAATATATATGACTTGACATGTTATGTGAATTCTTGTGTTTTACACATTCATCTTTTTTGCAATCTCTCTCCCACTTACATGATGATTCGATTCAATTATGGCTTTAATTTTGTCATCATCAACTTCAGAAGTTCGGCCAGAGAGTTGATCATGAAAAATCTCCAGAACAAAATTTTTTAAACCCATTATGATGCATGAGTTCTTTTAAGCAATCGGCACCATAAACTTCACATGTCTCTTTATATAAGTCTCAGTGCTTTCTGTCATTTACGAAAATAAAATGTAAAATATATCAAAAATGATTATTTTTGCATCTGATGTTAAAATTGAGCGTAAACTAACAATTGTAAAAAAAATGCACGTAATTTGCTTTTAATAAATAATAAGGTAAATTTAGCATTTGGGATTTTTTGACAGACAGTTTTCAAGTCAAAGGCTGGGACATAAATGTCCTAGGTATAGTTAATGGTGGGCTACGTATGTTCCACACGTAGCGATCGATTTACTATCAGCACACCTATAATTCTGGAAAACTTTATTATATGAAATAGATTTTACATCATCTGGTAAAAGGTAAAACATTCTTTGCATAACCGAACATTACACATTGGGCAACTTATTTGTTCTTTTTTCTATGTTCATTTGTGTACAACGAGCACAGCGGAGTCTTGATTTTTTAACTATTGAAAGATGATCCCCGAGATTCAGGAGATCCTAAGTACTTTTTAACCCAGCAGTATTTTTTTTTAAGTTTTAGTGGGACATGTATGTCCCGTTAATAATCAAAGGGTTAATTTAGAAATATTATAAAGTACTTTATGCCTCCTTCCAGCATGCCTTCGTGGTATAACGGTAGCACACTGGACGCGTATTCGAGAGGACCAGGGTGCAAATCCTGGCGAAGGGACTGCTCATTTTGCATGTCTCCTACTTCAAAATAAAGCTCTACAGCATGATTATCTATTTCGATTAATCAAAAAGAAATGCTATAATTTACAAAAGCAATCGTGCTTCTTGTAGACAGGAAGGTAATCAGTTGGAAGACCATTTTGTAACTATTATAACCTCTAACACGGTACCGATTATTGTAATCTCTAACACGGTAGGTGTTGATTTTAAACTAAAGCATAAGTTAACTTATAGTTATTAATTTATTATTACGAGATTATTTAGCAATTGTCAACTGTCACTTAAAACATTTTGTCTTACATTTTTTTAAAATTTTATCTTATATATAAATTTTAACTGCCTAAAAATTTTTGTGTTATATTTTCAGAATTATTTAGGTAAAACGTAAACATCATATGAATAATATATATAAAGATTACCTAAGGCGAAAGACAAATCAAATTTTTTTTCGTTTATATAAGAAAACAGCATTAAAGGATTTTTATAACTAAAAACAGCTTCAGATATTAAATTTCGATAAATTGAAACATCATAATGAGATAAGTACATTAAGATTCACCTTTGTTTTTTCGAAGGATCTACTTTTCAAGAACATTTTACCCACAATGCTCTGATGAACAAACTAGGAATTAGCAATGAAGGTTGAACAATTGTCTGCGGAAGCAAATACTGAAAATAGATGTTTTCGTTTAAATACCTTAAATACTGCGGAGACGAATGCAGATTATATGTTTTAACAAATATTATTCAGCCAGACAGGCATACAATTGTTTACGCGCCCAACCTCATAAATTAATAAGGACAATGACACATGTAATTCATTTACAAAATTTAACAGATGCTTTATTTACAAAGCAGAAAATAATAATGCAGGAAATAAACAGCAGAAGCCTAAATAAAAAGCCAAAATCTTTGAAAACGAAATAAAAGAAGACTGAAAGCTGCGGAATGAACACTGCAAAATGAATATAGTAGGGAAGACTCCAAAAACTAAGAAGTTATGTACTTTATTTATTTTAAAAAATTATAATATTTTCGAAGAGTATTTATGCTTTTTAAGATAAACTTAGGAAAGTTTAATTATGTTAATCAAGCCGGTTATTATGATTTAGATCTTTATTGTCGCTTCTCATTTCCGTTTTCCTACCAGAAGTCAAATCAAGTTAAAAGTATTTAATCTGAGTTTTTCGGATTGGAAGACAGAGTGTGTTTCTGTCTCTCCAGGAGATGTTTTCAGGCTTTTAATAACTCAGATACAATGCTGACCTTTGAACACGAGACGTGCATTTTATCTTCAAGCTTTGATTTAAGAAAAGGTTTGTTTTTAAATCTTCTTAAGATTTTGCATTAGTAAGTTCTTAGTGAGTGCATTAGTAAGTTCTTTTCAGGCACGCCGCTAATTCGCTTTAAGTTTATTAGGAGTTTGGATTTAGTTTATTCTACCAAAGAACACCAAACTCTCACTTTGTTTTGCCAAAGAACATTATACATTATAAATTTACTTTTTAATTAATTGTACTATTTTTCATTTATCTAAAAATGTGTTTTAGAACATATACCAGAAGTTTATATAAAATTTCTTTTGCGAAACATGCATAATAATTTATATCGTAAACTTCCTTTTCAAATTTATGTATTATATGAATGTATTTAAATTATTTCTCGGAAATATTATTTTATCAAATCGCAAATGTTATTTAAACGGAATATATTATTGTAGAAATGTAGAGTAATATCGGTGTATGTATAGCATATTATTCATCAATTTCCAGATTTTTAATACTATATATGTAATGTAGAATATAAAAATGGCTCATTTAAATTTCTAAACATATCTGTAGTGTTTTTGTCAACGAAAATAAAATTAAGTGCTTGTATGTATGAGCATGTACCCGAATAAAATTGTTTCAAAGCAATTTTTCGAGTTTTTTTATAAAAATAAAATATTCTGAAATGCATGTGACTTTTAGCTTTTATATGTTAGATAAATTAAATACAGTTTTCTTAAATCTAATATTTTAACCAAGCAACGTTTCCACTTGGAAAATATTAGCATTTTAAAAGACGAACTTTATATCAGAATTTCATTCAGAGTTATTGAAAATATCTTAGTGACTTTTATTTCTTAGGAAATCCTCATAGGTGCTGCAGATAAATTAGTTTTTATGTTGAAATAGTTTTTGGTATATGCGCTTGTCTTCCTCCTTTTGTATTTACCTTGCCGTCAGATGGATAAAGGATAATGGACAGCAACCTCAAGGTACCTTATTTGTTCTGATTCTCTTTCTTCTCTTCACTTTTTGAATAATATTATAAGCAGCAATAAATAAGTAATCGAATCGCTGTTAACTGTCACTTCGCATAGAAATAAGGGAATTGATATCCATTTTGCTTATGTGCGTGCTCCTATGGATTCTATGGAAACGAAAGAGCTGATTTCTCGGCTGCAAATGCCTAAATTTACCCATAGATAACAATATTAGCACTCCAAAGAGTTACTGGAAGTCCTTTCATTATAAGAAGCTTTTAGCTAAGTGGAATGAGGAATATATTTCATCTTGTAATGTTTTTTAGCTCGCCAAAGAGCTCTTTCCGTTTACTTACCATAGACAACACTCCGAGTCTTTGCCTCTTAAAGTATCTCAGTTTTTATTTGGTCACAGTAAATCTGCAGGTAACTGTTTTCGTTTCAATCTAAGATCAAACAATTTACGTGAATGTTAAAAAAAAGTACCTCAAGATGTAGAAAACTTGATTTTTTCATGTCCTACCTTTGATGGCCCTAGATTACGCTTGCAGAACGATTTGAAAATCTTGGGTTGGACATAACCAGTGAACTTATCTGTTTTTGCAAAGTCTAGACTGCTGTTCTCTGTTTTTGCAAGTTTTATTTATGCATGTAACATTTAATGGTCCAGTTAACTTTGCACTTAAACCACATAAAATTCAAATCAACAGCAATATCAGAAAATATTTAAAAACAGCATATCTTTAGAATTTACGAAACACAGTCTCGCGTGCTGGAGATAAAAATGTTTTTTTTTGGTACAGTGTTGCCATTACTCGCTTTGAAATCCGTGAGTTTCTTAATCAGAAATTCGCTAAAGTTTTAAAAAATTCGAAATAGATAATAAAACAAATTCGAAATTCAAAATTCGGGCTTCCAAGTGCCCATGTTTGGTTGGAGGACTATGTTATTCAAAATTTGATGTCTGTAGGTATCGTTGTTTTTTCACAGTGCGGGAAACATTCAAGCATTCCTGAAGATTCGTCATTATTAGTTCCTTTAAATATAATAGAGAACGATAATATTTGGTAGCAACAGTTTGAAAAGAGAACGAACACAGAAAGTGAAACGATGCAGAACGCCGTTCTGAGAATAATAGCCCAAGGGGCTATTAGAAAAAGCAGCCTTTCCGCTAAAAAATAAAAAAATAAAGTAAAATAAAATAAATAAAAAAATCTGAAAGATTTCAGATTTTACATTACGTCTAAAGGCGCGTTTTTTAACGTTTTGTGGGTTACATTTATTTATTAAATATCATGTTCTTCGCGCTTAAACCATAAAATTCAGTTCAACGGCAATATCGCCTCTCTTGCTGGAGACAAAAATGTTTTTTTTTCCGTACAGCTAGCCATTACTCACTTTGAAATCGTTGAGTTTGTTAATCAAAAGATCCTTAAAGTGGTGCAAAATATTAATTCGATTATAAAACAAATTCCTAATTAGGGCTTGCAGCTGCCCATATTCAGCGGAAGATTATGATTTTCAAAACTGGATGGCTCGAGGTACCGTTGTTACAATGCGAGAAACATATATATATATTTATGCAGATTCTGCATGATTTAATTTCTTTAAATATAACACAGGGCGATAATATCTGGTGGCAACAATTTGAAAAGTGAAAAGACATTTAAAGTTTTCAACGCAAAATGCGAAGACGAAATTAGTAACACTTCTGGGCGAATGAGCTTTGGGCTAAAAACGTTATTTCGCATGGAAAATAACCTTAAAAATATTCTCTTTTGAACTGAATGCAACCTATTTTATGTTACTAGCTATAATTCAGACTTAAAGAGTACTCTATATATCCGCGTATTCTGTGTACCGATGTTTCTAACACATACGTGAAACCGTGGATAATAGAGAACCCTAAAGAAAACAGGACTCTTTTTCAACATGTATAATTACGGTTCTGTGTAGCGTAGCATACTGTTTCAATTAGAAGTAACAGTCCTCTTATGCTTTTCAAACACGTGTAATATCCATGGAGGTAAGATGTAAATGGAGTGGTCATGGTGCCCCTAATAAGGAGGCCGGAAAATAATATACGTTTCAGTTTTCACTCAGTCTATTTTCCGTCTTCTCTTGCTTCTCGTTAGAGTGGAATGCTATTGGTGATATTGTCGCCATAAATTTCAGTACTTTTTAATTTTCAAATAATACTATGGTGCTGTTCAGTTACTGAATATTCAGAAAGAACTAAGAATTTAAACTTCCACATGCATGACGACTTGATACATTACATTTTACTTTATATTCTTGTTAGTCATTTATTAATCACGCAGAAGAAGAACAGAAATTTAATTTTCCTATCGAACACTGTTTTTTTGTGTATTCAAAGAACGAGAAACTCCTTCGAAAATTCACAGCTTTGAACAAATAAAAAATAATTACAATCCCATCTAGAAATGCAAACACATTATCATGGAATTATAACAAAACATTTTAATTGGAAGAAAGAGTTTTAATTTTTATCCTGAGATCTTATACCATATGAAGATCCGATTGAAAATCATGTTGTATACGTACTTCGAGCAACAAGCAATCAATATCTAAAAATCTGAAATATGTACGGGTGTAAGAAGGTATCGCAAAATTTTACAATTAAAAAAAATTGTTTCAAAATAATGTTTAGATTAAGTTTTAATTCGATTAAATTATCTTAATTATTTAGTTAATTAATTTGGTTTATTTACATTACTTTTAATCAAACGTAAATTAAAAGAACTCAGCTCATTTTGTTTTAAGAAAAGTGTGCATAAATACTGTAATATAAATCAAATCTCTGAAATTTTATAATTAATAATTTCTTAAATTATAAAAACAAAACTCCATTGACTTCTTACTTCTATGGCAGCATCTACTACTTCAATTAGGAGCCCTTATTATGGTAATTAAGACCTGAGCAGTAGAGGTAAGATAATGGGAATAGGTTGACAGCTAGAAGCAAAAGCGGCAGAGGAATTAAAGAAGTTATGGGTACGGAAAAAAAAATAAGTCAAATAATTTTTGTGACCACTAATAACCGTAACTTCTTACCATTACAGTTACGACCATCAGATGGATATGACAGATTAGAATCTAAGAGTTTTCTATAATCTAAGAATATACCTGAGGTTCCGTAATGAACAATTTTATTCCCCGCACATAGTTATATCTCTAATATAAACGTGAAAATTCGAAGGTAGAAAATACTGGACGAGTTTGAGATTATGTTATTTCGAGCAGTCGCCATTTCTGTGATTTTCCCTTAATTAATGACAACCAGTATATATGACAAAAAATAGGAATAAAAATTAGAGATAATTGAATGTAATAAAAATTCATTGATAAAATTCAAGCTTTCGAATAAAGCAAATTTCGAAGGAAAAAATCAAATTCAAGGGATGGAACTCCTAAATGACTAAACTAACCTGTAATAAATAATTAAAATGAGTGAAAGTAAACTGAATTCTAATTTCTAGACGCCCTGTATTTAGTTCTAGAGACTACGTGTTCGGAATTAGAGCAACTTCTAATATAGTATTTCACTTTCCTCCTACGCAGAGAGGATTTTATCGACAAGTTTCTGGACCCGCCATCTTCACATCAGAATCTAGAATTTTGAGAGCTTTTCTAATTTGTTTTCTGCCGCTTTGGCGGAAGATTACGAATTCTTTCCCAGTATCACAGGATATTATACTGGAAATAAAAGAATCTTTTCAAATTAGTGCGCAGTATTTAATTAAATAAACATAGCTTTCTTGAAGACTTTTTTGAAAGCTCTTATTTTCTACTAGACATCAGACTCAATATCGGTGTTTGATTTAGACACGATCGGTTTGAAAATGGCTTTGAAATTTTTATAACTTATCGGAGGAAATAAATATTGTATTTCACTACTTACCAAATCCCATCAATACTGAAGGAAATTACATGTTGACATTAAACTCTAACACATTTCTTTCTGAAAAGAAGATGAATTTACTGACATTGGTTAGGTCCTATTTTATTCCTGAATAGATGGGATGAAAAACGTAACTTATTTCAACAGGTTATACCATATAGAACGACATCTACTTGATAAACCATACTTCAATTCCATTTCAGTAAAAAGTAAACAGTTTGGATTTAATGCTAGATTTTTGATATGTTATCCTTCGGAAAGTGAAAGTTGTGATAAACATGTACCTTTTCAAAATTTGTCTTAATATTTTTCAATAATTCATAAGTTGCGGACTAATTCCAAATAGCCCTAGAAATGGAAAAAAGGCTCAAGAGAGAAGTCCGTATTAGAATGCTTCCATTTCGTATGATTTGATTTCTAAATGACAACTTTTCTAAAATTTTATACTCCAATTTCTAATAATCAGTTTCTAGTCATACTTGACAAAAAATGATTCAATTTATTTAACAAAGCTCGTATTTTTTCTCCGGACGACTTTTTGGCAGAAATTCCCAGGTTCTCTAAACATTCACCTATGTTAATTCATGCAGATTTCAAATACTGCTAAATCCCGTTATTAGACATTTCTTTGTTATACATGTTAATCATACTTAATGCTCATTTTAAGCATAATAATAATCCTTAAACTGATAATTTTAACATTAACTTATCATTTTAAATTCAACTGACAATTTTTAACAGTTGTCGAAATATTATATACACATAGCATCTTTGTGTATTGTGTGCTTCATTAATTCCAAATTAGTTTGGTTTATTATAAACATGTTTAATATAGTAAATTACAGAAATAGAAAACGAAAAAAAATAACTAAGTATTCCTTTCATAATCTATTCTTAAATTTATAACCTTAACAAATTATTAAGATTTCAGTTTCACTTTGATTTATTAGTAAGATTATTGTTTTAGCAGCTCTAGCAGGACGTTTCACGTCCTATTATACTTCAAACAAGAAAGTCAGATTTTCGAAACTATGGTACACGTATTCCAGATTTTATATACACTTTTATAAAAACTGACATAGTAAATTGAAAAACAAATAAAAACTCGTATGTTTTGCAGAATGGCATTGCTACGAAGGCTGATTAAATTGGAAGCCACGTGGTTGTTGTTGTTATTGTTACCAATCTCATTTGCCTGATAATAGCCCAAGATATTGTTGATGTTTGATTCAGCAAAACTGAGTTTGATTTTTTGATTCAGTCACAATATTTTGATTTTTGATACAGCAAAAGCCGACGATATTCATCGTGGTGAGTAGTCAAAGGCGTCTGTCATTAACAAAACCCTTGAGCACCATACAGGTGACAATTATAACCTTGGTTCAATTCCTTCTCCCAATTTTTAAAGAGAGTACCCTGGGGGACTGGTCCAAGGGTCTCCTACTTCTTCTCTCTTACCATTAACCTCTCGAGAGGACCTTCGGCTCGCCGCACATTTAGAGTACCCACCACCGCAAAGACACTGTAAATTTACAATTGTGTTACAACAAATTACTGTGCCTTCTTCGGGATTTGAATCCGGGCTCTTCGGTAACGCAGTCAGAGTCATTAACCACTCTCCACTGTTGGGCGACAAATCGCTTGGAAAATATAAGATAGAAGATGTATTATGTTTAGCACAGACCATCCTGATCGGTTGAGTGGTTGGCGCTGCTATCTGCCATATCGTTGTGCCCGAGTTCGAATGTTTGAGAAAGCTTGAGTACATAGCGTTAGCGCGGCATGGGAGGCATTAAAATTCTGATGAGCCTAAAATATTTTCGAGAGTTTTGGTGGCATGGCAAGAACGAAGGAGACCCTCCAGTCCGTCCTCCGCGGAGTTCTCAGATGAAAGCAGATAGGAATTTTCCTATTCTGATGGGTATAAAATTGGTGACATCCTTCTAAGGCGGAATGTGGGCAACGTTCTCGGCTATGAGACGGCAAAATGATCTATGGGTATTGAGCATTACCCACGATGTTGCAAATGTCAGGCCATCTAAAAGCAACATTTAAATGAAATTAACCGGCCCCAAGGCTAGTCCGCCCTATCACTGGATTGTGGCACTTACATCAACCTGACCCGACAAGAGGACCTTATAACGAACATCGCCTGCCAGGACATAGTGCCCACTAACAGGCACTGCTTTGTACCAAGACTACTCAAGCCTCCCCCCCCGTCGGGAAACCAACCGCAGCTCAGTCAAAGAATATGTACTGTTAAGAAGGAAAACTTCGCAAAAGCAGAAGTGGCTCCCTTCCAACGAAAAGGGAAACAACTGCGCATGCGTGAAATATTTGTCGCCAAAAAACGCCAAAGCTCGAAGCTGAATCAAAGAATATGGTTTGGACAGGTTTGCAAGGTTTGACATATTCTTTAGTTTGACCGTTATGTTTAGTAAGAGTTTAAACAAAGAATAGGTTCTCTGGTTTTAAGTAGCGATATGGACAATAGAAATTCAACAGCCAGTGAAAGTGAAACTTCACCTAATATTTCATCATTTCCCAGGTAAGCTTTATTTCTATCTTTTTATCATTAAACTTAAAAAAATAGTGTAATTTCTGAATGTAGTAAATACCATCATTTTTTAGCGGTAGCTTTTTATTTCCATGTTGACAAACGAAATTTTATCTAAATATACGAATCATGTAAGTTCTATAAAGATATTTTCATACCCCACATTGCAGTATTAACATTTTTACTGCCAATACTTTTCAAATTTCTAAATGTTATAATCTGTGAACTAATAATTTTAATTAATGAGATGTAGAATATTGAAGGCCTTAAATGTAAATTAGGTAAATGTTTCAAAAATAGTTTATGATTAGTGTTGTTAAAATCTTTAAATATTATTGTAAATGTAGCCGTATGTATTGGCACCGATAATATATTTGCAACAATTTTCATATTTTATCTGATATTTTTTAATTTTATCAATTTCTATAAAAATGGAAATTTATTGTGTATCTTTTGCTTAGGAAAAGGAAAGCAGCTAATAAAACATGGTATCGATGTTTTTGTTGTGGTACAACATCTTGGAAAAATCCAGAGAGAAGATTCTTCGGATTCCCTAAGGATCCTGTTAGGTAAGAGTTTGTAACTTATATTTATATACATACATAATTTATAAATATTTGATTATTATATCATTATCCTATCTTTGTACAGTAAATATACGTTATCGATAAATTCAGGTAGTCATTTATTTTGCAGTAACTACTTCATAAAGAAGCTCTAATTTTAATTTTTCTACGGTCTAAATCAGATGGTATTTTGACTATTTAATAAAAATTATTGTAAATAATAAAAATTAATCAATTAGCATTCTAATGTGTAGCCAAGTTTTCATTAGAATTATTTCATTTAAATAATGCTACATCTCCACTAGCAATAAATTCATTAAATCAAAGAAAATAAAGTTACTCTTTTCTCTTTTTACAGGTCAAAACAGTGGGCTGCTGCCTGCAATAAAGATCTGCTCAGCAAATCTGCAGATGAATTATACAGAAAAGGAAAAGTGTGTTCTATACACTTCACTGAAAGTAACTTCCGATCAACCAATTTCCGTTACCTTCATTCTTGTGCTGTACCAAAGAAGTTAGGGCAAACAGGTAACCATGATTCTCTATACATTTATGTAAAATTAAATTTTATTCCTTGTGATAATGCATGTTTTTATCTTGTTTTATAATTTTAATTTTTAACTGTCATTTCGTATTCAATAAATCAGTTATGGTTTAGTAATGCATCAATAGTGCTGGATGCAAACCATTTATTTTTTATATGAAAGTTCATTGAGATAAAGAAAAGTGCTTTTCACGAATCATAACAATGAAACTTCAGTTTACAAATTTAATTTTTTCCTAATGGCCATTTATCATTCAAAAAGTTTGCAAGCAGTATGCTTTTTTGTTTGTAAAGTAAAACTATTTTTCCCATAAAAATCAATGTTAAGTGGAGTAATCCATTCATGGATCACAGGTGATTACTTATTTAAAATTTACTACAGTACCTTGTGTATAAGTTTTCAACCTAAAAAGCAATGAAAATCGTTAAAGATCATTGCTGCTTCTGAAGTTTTGGCATTTATTTTCTTGCTGAACTAATTTTTGTGGCCCTCTAGTATTCCACGTGTTTATTGAAAACGTCTAAACCCAAGGCTAGAGGCATAAATATCGTATCGTTTTGTGATAAAAATGAGAAGGCGGATAACTTAAAGAAGCTTTTGTGAGTAAAAATAAAGTTCTTTTTTTTTTTTTTTAAATTTCACGTCAATGGCCAACAGTTTAGAATCGGCACTGGTTCTATCACATTGTACTTAAAAATCTATAAACTAATATTTCACTACAGTAACCCAATAAAAAAAATCACAAGGCATAGAACTATTCATAAAGTAAAAAATAGCTCATAAATAAATAAAAGCTGTGTCAGTAATGATAAGTAATTTTAGAATTAAGAGAAAAGTCTTCCAGAAATACTGAGCACTGTAAAATTGTTAACTTATAAAATTGCAAATTTGAACTGTAAAGGATTATGTAATATTTAAATAAAGTATTTTTTATATTTATTCTTATTAGATGATGAAATTCGAACAATAGTAGATACTGAAATGGTGTCACTGACTCGAACAGAAAAAAACAGATGAGACTGGAGCTCAAGAGCTGCCATCTGCAAATAGTAAAGACCAAAGGAAGGAAGCATTTACAACACCAGAAACGCACTCCAAAGTTTACACTCCGAAGAGTTAAAAAATAAAAAGTTTTGGTGAGGAAGAAAATGAACTGGAAATTGATTTTGATGACCTGTTGCTTCCATTAACTGAGACTGCAGGTAATGCTGTAGATATTCCTAATGCAGGTGCAGTACATGATGTATTTGATCAAAATTCTTCAGCCTATGTTGCTGGGTATATAGCTAAGCAGGCATTAAAACAGTTTCCTTTGTGCCTGTTGTGCAAAAGTGTTCTTGTTGCAAATAAAACTTTAGACACACACACCTATTTTTTACATTTTAAAGAATATGATTTTATGAAAGATGGATTGTGTTACCCCTCACATCAGTTTACTTTATCTGTGTGTGAGATGGGTAAAAGGTTCAAAACTGTGTTTGAAAAAGTATGTTATCATAAAAATGTAAAATCCAAAATTATATCCGAGTTGAAAACTATTGATCATGATTGGCTTAAATGCCATCTTCATGCCTTTCAGTTGTGGGAACATATTGTCAACTCATATGTGCAACTTCTTTTATACTTCAAAATCAAGGAAACTAATAAAGTGTTAAGAAGTGTGAAAAAAGCCAAAAAAAGATTACAAAAACTAAACTAATCGTTTTATATGTGTTAGCAAAAAAGCATAAAATTCAGAATACCAAATTAAACATTTTTAAGTTCTTAAAAAAAAGTAAAAAGAATCAGTAGGTAACAAGTAAATTTCCTAAACTATAGTTTGCATCATTTGCAGGCATGAAAAGTTCAAAACTATTGACTGTAAATTTGCTCATGATATGCTGATTCTTGTTGCTAATTATTAGTTCATGTAACATTTAATATTTTAGCATATTCTTTTTATTATGAATACTAATATATTTGAAAATTCCAAATCTGAGTTCTAAAATTTTGGGGGGGGGAGAACTTTATTTTTATTTTGTCAACATTGGTACATTCTGATTATCTGCATTCCCACGAAAAATTGAAAACTATTCATGACATTGGGAATTAGCAAAGGAAATCTATTTGGCTATATTAATAGCTCACTGACAAAAACATTCTGTCCATGAAGCATTATATGCGGTGAGAAAATTTTTTATGTACTGAATGTTTATATATTTGCAATTGCTGGATACTGTTTGGTGAAACAGGCATTAAGTTGTATTTAAGTTTGCATGTTCTACCTATTTATACATGCTTATTATGCATTACTGCATGCATACTCATAAATTCCGAAAGCTTACTGTATACTGTAAGTTGGAATTGTGAAAATAATTGGAAAATACTGAGTTTTTTTTTTTTTTTGTTATTCCAACAAAACTTGTTCCAATAAATTAAAAATGTACTCCTTTTATTTGTTAATATTGTTATGCTTATATTTCTCCAAACTTGGATTTTAATATACTGTAACTTTTTGAATTTTTAAACTGATCTGTTGTATAAGTAAAATATAATAAATTTTATGTCTCTCATAACATGTATAAACCCAAAATTCATGAAAATATTAAGAAACTCCTCGCAGTATCTTTTTTATTTCAAATTGCATTTAGTGTGTGTGAGAAGCAATATTTTGAAATATAAATATGTATTAAAGTTACATATGGAAAATTGTATATTATGTATTGTATAATTCAAAATAAAAACTATTATTATAATTTGAAGAATTTACAAAACTGCTGTTAAGAAAATGATTTTATTTTTGTTTGTTAAATTTTCTGAGGAATTTTGTGTTCATTTTCTATTATGCCAATAACAAGTTTTTATATCATATTCCATGTGATTTATTGATTATAAGTGCTAATTCTTTTAAAGTCTGAATAATAGTGAACTAATTTATTTATGAATTTAGTATATTTCGTGATTTTTAATTTGATTTAGAACTGATGCTTTTAATTGCCACATATGTTGTTGTCTTTTATATATTAAATTATAAATATGCAGATATTATACATTTCAGGATACATTGCTTGATGCAAATTTTATTCTTTGATAAGTACATTAATTTATCGTGAAACTGAATACAATATTGGTTGAATCATCCTGAATGCAGTTATTGGGTAAATCATCTTCTTTACACAAGATCTTTTACGAAATAAAAAAGAAAGAATAATCATTAATAACTAAATTTTGAGACCACTGAATTGTTTTAAAAAAAAGACTTAAATTTTTATTAATTTGATTTTTGTATTGAAGTTTGAAATTAATGGTCAAGTATATTTAAAGTGTTATTAATAGTAATTATGCATGGCAATATGTCGTGTAAAATAATTCCATTATAATGTTTCTTTCAGTAATTCATTTCATAGTGAAGACAACAATCAGCTTAATTCATTTTTAATAATAGGTTAGGATAATAATTTAATAATAGGTTTAACCTGTTAGCCTCTTGCTTGTAAATTTTGTTTTTGTTCTGCTTTGTATTTCAATCATAATGCAGCAAAATGTGTACATACCTTGAGTGTAAATGTTCCTTTTATCGTATTATCACCCTTGTATAGACACTGACGGGACAAAACATTATGAGCACTGGAAAAATGTGTCCCACATTTTGAATCAACTTGAATGAAGGTTCGAAACAAGTATCTACGAAACTGAACTCCTGGTAGGTTTTTCACG
>KK116624.1:189703-203792 GCA_000611955.2 Stegodyphus mimosarum
TTACGTTGCGAGGGGGAAAATGTCTGCCGGTATCAAAGAACCGGCACATCACCAGAGGGGAAATTCTCGCCAACAGATTCCGTCGCCAAATCCCTTGGCGAATGTTCCCTTTTCGTTGTAGCGGCGTTGCAGACAAAGTGGATTACATTACGTCTATGGAGCCTTTCCTTCTTTACATAGAGGTTCTTTGGCTCAGTGGCGGGCCCGTTAGCCGCTCTCCATTCGGAAGACGTTGCCGTCCTTCTACCACGCCGAAGTGGACCCTCAGAGGGGCATCTGAAAATAACAGCAAGCTAACAGATGTAAGTCTTTTGCAGCATTTATCAAAACAATAACAGTTAAACTGAGGTAATTTAGATGCCTTTGGAAGAAACATGAATTCATAGTTCCTTATGTTTGTTCAAAGTGTACATGCTACGTCTCCAGAAGTATTTGCATATGTTAACTTCCATATATTAAAGCTGTGGGGAGACATACACTATAAACATGGTTCTACATTAGCTTCAAAAGTAGAAAATGCATTTAAAAATCAATTGAAGAGATAAATATCAATCGAGATATGAGTTTCAGTACAAAAGATCAGCCACTCTCGTATTCTCGTAGTAAACATCAAACTGTAGTTTTTAAGTCTGATTGTACCAAAATCTGGTAAATTCTGCACCAAAGTTTCGAAAAGACTTTTTGGAATCCCTTTTAAAATTTTTTTTTTTTTTCTTTTTACAAGTTATTCTATCAGTTACAGAAGTAATGTAGCTGGATCAAGAAATGCAGTTTCCTACAAGATTTCAGTCGGAGTGATTTTTTGCGCCGAGTCTACTAGCCCTAGTGCATAGTTTGGTTACTTTCCGTATTGAATAGTTGTTTTTCCATTGTAAATGCTTGTTTATATCTTTCATAAGGATAAATATAAAGTTTTTTAAAACATTTTTTAAGATTTTCACATATGATTGAACTCTTTTTATAAAATGGAGAAAGGCTATTAGTCTCAAAACGGCATTTTGCATCGTTTCACTTTCTGCTTTGATTCACTTTCAAACTGTTGCCACCAAATATTATCGCCATGTACTATATTTAAAGAAACTAAATAAGGAAGAATCTGCATGAATAAATGAATGTTTCTCGCATTGTGAAAAAACAACGGTATCTAGAGCCATCAAATTTTGAATACCATAGTCCTCCAACCGGACATGGGTATCTGGAAAATCAAATTTTGAATTAAAAATTTTTTTTATTATTATTTCAAGCTTTGTAAAATTGTAACGAATTTTTGATTAACAAACTCAACAATTTCAAAGCGAGAAATGGCGACACTGTACGAAAAAGAAACATTTTTATCTCGATTGCGCGAGACTGTGTATAGGAAATTCTAAAGATATGTTGTTTTGCTGTTTTTAAATATTTTGTAATATTGCTGTTGATTTGAATTTTATGTGATTTGAATTTGAAGAACATGATATTTAATATATAAAGATAACACACAAAACCTCAAAAAAAAAACTTGAAAGCTTTTTTTTTTAAAAATTTTTTAACTTTTGTATAAAGCATAACTTAGCAAAAATATAAGAGATAACTAAGAAACACCTGATGTGAAAAAAGAAGAAATGACATCTTAAAAATCCCGTATTAAAAAGAAAATCACGAAGCTTTTGTTCAATGACATAAAAGAAAGAAGAAATACAAGTATAAAAACTGGTTAATAAAAAGTTTTAATATGAAGGAGAATATATATTTTGAAAAACTTTCGCTTTGCCTCTAGCCAACCTTTTCATGCGTAAGTATTTATTTTATCTATTCTTATCGGAACGATTTTTTAACCTTCTAGCTTTTCTTTTTTATTTCATTGCTGTTTACTCCGTTTTTTTCATCCTTTCCAATGCATTGTTCCTCTTTTGATGCGAAAACAATAGCAGCAAATGCAGAAGTGCTACCGAAAATTCTCAAAATTATCATTTTAATTTCACTATCAATGACGAAAGGCGTTATAAAAACGTGGTAAACAAAATTGGCAAACTTTACAACATTTTCGTGTGGATGCTTCACTTTGAAACTGTGCATCATTTGGATTCCATTTGCTCTGTAACCAGGTTAAAACTATTGCATCGTCTGCGAGGTTTTAAAGACCACAGGACCCTTGAGCTTATCGAACGATCATAAAAATGATTAAACTGGAAGTACAGAATATCATATCATATGAATAAGAGATTATAATTTGTTTTATTTTATACTTCAAATAGATGTGCATTGGATTTTATTTGAAATGAAAGTTATAAATACATAAATAAATTGTGAACTGATGGTTTAAAAATGCAGACAAGAAAGATGTAGTAAAAATCTTCAAATACTGCATGCATCGTAAAGTTGAAAATGTTATATACAGAAATAATTTTTGATAAAAATATTTTCAAAATGCACTAACCTCTATTCTAAAACCAAAATATATTATAATATAAGTACTTAAATTTGAAATTTGAAGAAAATTGTCTTAAAAATTTAAAAATATGTAATTTTTATATATTTTTCGAGGATAAATAATGTATATATTGACATATATCAATGTTTTGTGCATGTAGATTTACAACAGTAGCATATACGGTTAGCGTTTTATAAATATAACATAAATGATTTGATAATAAGGATGAGCACACACCTGAAAATTAATTTCAGACAAATACAATTTTAATTACCACTTTTCTTTAATCATACCACTTTTCTTTAATCTACAGTTTTTGAAACACATTTAAAATACACCACAAGCATTAGAATATACTTTTTCTCAGATCGAGAAAACATACCTAACATACCATTCACATTTATTTGTGCAGAAGAAACTGAATGGCTCATACTTTGTTAGGTTCTTTTTCCATTTGAAAGAACTTTCCTTTGAAGTTATATACTTCCCAATTTCACAAACTTAGATGTTGCATCGAAACGTGAAGAATGTCCTCTGAGTTTTCACGCGTCATCTAATCTGAGGGTCAAATCTGAAGAAGAGGTCATCTTTATTTTTTGTCAGCTGCTACCCACAAACTGTTTTTCGCAATATAATGTGTAGCTGCATGTATAATTTTGTGATATGAATTTTCTGTTACGTGTCGCAGTAGGTCCATAATTCCACAAAATATTTTAGATTCTGTTAATCATTTTCCAATAAACCTTATTGCAAAAGTAAATCTTCTGTTTAAATCAGAAGTATTTTTTTTGCCATATTTTTCTCCACTTTGATTTTCATATAGATGTTAATACTCCACAAAAATGAAATCTCTATTTTTATGGTTAAAACAAGTACTACTTCAGAAGTAATGCTAATTTTGTTAAAACAAATAAGACGTATGAAAAGCATCCGAAATACCTAGGCTTTGTCCTTCATCCTGAATTCAATAGCAACAAACATATAGACTATTTGGTCTCGAAGGCCCGTAAAGCGCCTAAACATCCTTAAATATCTATCTAACTGGCAGAGACTGGGGAGCCGATGCAAACACTCTTAGAACCACTTATATTGCTCTAATAAGACCTATTCTGGACTACAGCTATCCAATTTATTCCTGCGCGTCTGAAACCAAACTTCAGAAATTAGAACGTGTACAACTGAGGGCCGCTCGAATTATTCTTGGACTCAAAAGTAGCTGCCCTTCTGGTATAGCCTTGTTCGAAATCAACTTACAGCCACTGCATATTAGAAGAAGAGCCAATCTAGTTAAGTATTTCAATAAAATATACAGCTATTGCTCCTAACATCGTACTTAGCTGTACTTCCATAATTAGCACAACAATCAAAGATTCAAGAAATACAGCCCTTTTAGCTTGGTAGAAACTCATATTCTGATCTCTCGAGAGGTTGTACCTCCTTCCCTAAGATCTTTTACTGATCCCTCAGTGGGACTATTGAGAGTTTTCTTCCACTTTGATCTGAAATCCACTGCAAACAAGCAACTCACCATGAAGACCTTCTTAGGCAACTGACTCTAGAAATTATTAGTTGCATTCCTAAAGATGCAGTGCGGGTCTATACTGATGATAGTCGTACATAAGATCGTATTGGTAGCGGTATCTTTATTAAGACCCCTCACTTTGAAACTACAATAAAGAAATGCAACCCTGACACTTGCTCTGTCTTCAGGAGCGAGTTAAGTTCGATTAATGTGGGGCTTGATGTCCTCCTGGCTCACGATTGTGAGTTTGGGGAACTATGGATTTTATCTGACAGCCGCAGTGCACTACAACATCTTGGTGGCTAATCGTCCGTATGCGATGAAACCAGCATATCTATTCTGCTCAAACTGAGGAAGATCTCTCAAACCCACGAAGTCCACTTCCAGTGGATCCCATCACATATTAATATTAGTGAAAATGAGGTCGCTGATACACTGGCAAAAGAGGGTAGTGAAAATGAAACGGTCACTGGTTCCTCACTTACTTACCAAGAACTTTACTCAAATGAAAGATCTAAATACAATATAGCGCAGGGATGGGCAAACGTTTTCGTTCGCGGGCCAAAAATCGAAAAAAAAAAATTCGGCGGGCCAAGGTAAATTTTTCTAAAATTTTAAAAATATATACAAGTATTACAATTTAAATATGTTAATGAGAAGAATGAAATTGTGCTTTCATTTTTAAAAGTTTCTTATATTGAGGTTCGAAGTGAGATATACTGATTCTAAGAAACGAGGCTAACTGCTCATCTGTCACTCTACTTCTTAAATAATTCTTTCTAAGGTTCATTGTTGAAAACACTTGTTCACATATATACGATGAAGCAAACATAGCACTGATTTTCTGGGCGTGAGATATTAAATTCGGGAAACGCACTTTCGATAATGATGTTATATTCTTTGAAGACTGCAAGATGAGACACTCTGGTTTATCTTTTACAAAAATAATTAATAGTTCTATGTCCATTCAAAATTAAGAGCTCGGCATTCAGATTCAACTTTTTAGTATACATTTTACAGTTGAAATATTTTACGTATAACCCAAACAAGCACTAGCTACGCTATACTTTTAACAATTTCAAAACCACTATTCACAATGATGTCCGCAATCTTTTCATACGCAATCAATAATACTAGAATTCGCGACAAAAGAAAAGACCTCTGGCTGGAGCTTAAAATGCGCAGTCTGCCAAATGTGAGGTCTGATTCACTTATATTGAATTTGCATACTTCTCCCCGAAAAACAGATAACGATTCTTAAGCCAATCTACAGCATAACTACCAAAGTACTTCCGCGTTTAACACTTTACCGATTGAAAGGTGTTTGTGCTTGCTATTTCCATCGATTTATGTTTTGTAAAACAAAAATAGAGACAGTAAAAAGATCATCAATAATTTGAACAAAAGGAAGAAAAAAAGTAATATTTAAACAAAGTAGAAAAGGAGATGGAGATATAATATTTAAATATATATTTCTTTTAATTTGCCTGGGACTGGCAAATTAAGATTCTATCCGCGGGCCGGATACAATCTTTCAAGGGGCCGGATTTGGCCCGCGGGCCGTAGTTTGCCCATCCCTGATATAGCGTATTCCACCTATACACCAACAGTACACAGGTACATACTTTGGCTCCCTACCAGAAATCAAATGTCACCGTGGCTCCTAGACTGCTCTGGCTAAACTAACAATTGGCCACCTTAAATGTCTTTCCTTTGACGGTGGCAGAAAATTCTACCCCGGCTTGTAAAAATGGTGTGACCATCCAGCTCCACCGGATCACATAGTGGGTTGCATCGGACTTTCTAAGGAGGACTTAACATCCAATCCCTCACTGTTATTAATTTTTTGACAGTCAACAAGCTTCTGGAGCTGATCTGACATATGTCAGATCTTTCGAGGATAAGCAACAATAACAACAACAAAAACAAGATTTCAAGGTCTACTTAAAAAATTTATTTTCTATAGGAAATTCTTCAAGCTTAAAAGAACACTGTTATTGAAGGAAATGCATTACAACAGTTTGCGGACACATAGCCGACAGGACATTTAGCTGATACGGGCGTTTAGCCAACGTCATATTTAGATGACACGGATATTTAGTCGACATCAACCATTAATCATTAATCAAATCAATCATTTAACCAATATCACGTTTAGCCGACAGCACATTTAACTGATAATGCGGACATTTAGACGAAATAGTGCCATAATGCTTTAATAAAATGTATCCAAATTTATCCAAGAAAAGGCCATTTCTAGGGTTCATAACGAGATGGTTTATGGACAAGTGCCACATTTTAGTATTTAATGCTATTCAGAATACAGACTTTAAAAGTATATAGAAAGGAAACATTTACAAGGAAATTAATTATTTGTGTAAGTAAAAATGCTTAATGCAGCAGTACTTCTAATCTATACTTAGGCGAACTGGGTTAGCTACAAAGGTGCCTTTGTGGTTTTTTCCATGTGTAACCGTGAATTCAAGCTAGTTTCTCTCAAAATGTATTTCATGAAAGAGCAGAGAGCCCCAGCGTGTTTTTCCATGATTGAATAAGCCAAACCAAACCAAATATAATACGAACAACAGCCTTTGCAAGTAAAAAACTATCGTTCGGTTTGGAGGCAGACAGGGAGAAATGTAGATTTACTGTTCATCCTGATACAAGCATCGATCCTTTGCTTCCAACAATCTAGTTTCCTGTCTCAGATTTTACCAGATTTAGTGACTTATAATAATATGATAGAGATCCCACCAACAGTAAGTCGTCCGTTGTGAGCATAGTCTTTTCATTTTGGGAGATGAAATTATAATACTTACTTACTTTACATTTATTAGGAACTGTAATTTCCGGTGTGATTAATGCCTAGGTTTCATGCGTTATTTGGTATAATTTCATATTCTTCACGCAGAGGTTCGAGAGCTTCCTGTTATGGAAGAAGTGAAACGATATATAAATATTCTTACAGATCATTACGTGAGGTAATTTTCTCATTTCTTACCACATGCATTCGTGATGTAATTAGAAGCACATCCAGCTGCTAATCAGAAGGACCGGTGTTCGACGCCTGACAAGAATACTGTTGTTTTTTATGTTCCAATAAATGCTTAATCGTCATATAATTGCTTTTCTTAAACTTATTCCATTCTGTTTCTTCACTATAAGGAAATATTTTTTTCACCAGTTAACTGTGTTGTTGTTGCTCATCCTCAAAGACTAGTAGAGCTAAATCAGGTCCATGACATTGTGACATGACTAAAGAAATCTAGAATCAGCAATATATTGTCAGAAAGATATTGCCTAGACAGCCTCAGGCAAGCAAGAATATGATCAGGGGAACCTTGCTCAGAAGAGCACCAGGGTGCAGACCATAACACTTGGAATCCTCAAAAAATTTCAGAGAATTAAGATGCTCACTAAAGAAGCGGGCGAGGGTGGTTTGATCCTGCCTGTTACAATCAAGTTCGAGGGAGCTACCCGGGCGGTTACTCTGATACCAAAGGCGCATCAGTAGAACAACCTAATTAGTTTTATTCTTGCACCTAATCATAGAAAAACTTCATATACGTAAGAGAAGTATAGAAGTCACAAAGGCACCTCCAGCACTGGCCTTAGGCACCTCCAGCACTGGCCTTAGGCACCTCCAGCACTCACCTTACTGCAGTCTCATTGCCCACCTGTTAAATGTAACGTTTGCTATTTGTATATTTTGCTGATCTTGGAAAAAAATTTACTATAACATGTCTTAAAAACTAATTCGAGAAAGCACGCCACTTTGAATTATGAACTGAAAAATTATCTGCTGTTGGAATGCATTCCAGATGTCCTGATTATATTTCAGGAATATTTGGGCGTCAATGAAGAAGACAACGAAAGTAAACAATCTTCTGAGAACAGCCAAAGAAGTTATGGATGATAATAATGATGAAAAAGTAAGTACACCTTGGACAATTCTCGAAGAAAGCACTCATGTTTTCTGAAACCACCAGAAGTTTCGTCATTTAAACTAATTCGAAAATTTACTCCCAGTTAAAGGTGCTTACGTAAGTAAGGTATACAATTAAAATTTTGGTATTTTTGAGACTCTTAAGGTTCTAAGTGATACATCTCAATTTGCAAAATATAGTAAATGATATTTTCAGCCCAAAAGGGCGATTTGCACAGAAGGGCTATTAATTCCGTCTCAGCATTTTGCGTTGGTTCACTATAAATAGTGTTTCACTTTCAAATTGTTGCCACCAGTCATTAGAACCATCCATTATATTTAAAGAAATTTAATATTGAAGAATCTGTATGAATTTATGTATTTTTTACCTACTGTGTAAAAGCAACGCTACCTAGAGATATCAAATTTTGAATAACGTAGTTCTCCAACCGAATATGGTCATAATTTGAAATTTATTTTATTATCTATTAAAATTTTAAGGAATTTTTAATTAGCAAACTCAACGATTTCAAGATGAGCAATGGCAACACTGTGCGAGGAAAAAAATATCTCCAGGGTGCGAGAGAGACTGTGTATCGGAAGTTCTAAATATATACTCTTTTAAAATTATTTTGTGATATTGCTGTTCAGTTTAATTTTATGCGGTTTAAATGCGAAGAACATGATATTTAATAAATAAAGGCAACACACAAAAAGTTAAAAAAAACGCCCCTTTAGACGTAATATAAAATCTGAAAGCTTTCAGATTTTGTTTCTTGAATAATGAAAGATTATGCATGATAATAAGAATAGAATAAAAAAATTGCTTAATTACTACTAATCGCAAATTTAATTCTGATAGCAGGGGCACGAATAATTTTACACATATTTATTATTTACGCAAAATCTCTGCTTTGTCCCTTTGTGTTAAAGTTTAGGTTAGATGGTACTGCACTTATTCAATAATTTTACGTTTACATAATATGAGTTTCTATTTGTAGTATAATTAAATACCTTTGATGATTATGGATTTGAAAAATTAGCAAAAGAGGTATCATTAAATTAAAAGGAGAATTAATCCAAATGATAACATTATTTGTCCAAATGAGCTACATAAAATGACAAGATAATGCTTTACTTAAAAGTATTCTGACATTTTCTTCTGAGCAATTTTATCCTCATTTAATAACTGAGCTAACATTCGCTCTTTTACTTTATAATTATAGCGACTTTAGGGCGCACAAAGTAAACTAAATTAAATTACGTACAAAAAAATGCCTGTCCTAAAAAACTACTCATTTTTCCAGAATAGAAATTTTATTATTTTAGATATAGTTAAGAAACCTTTTCCGCAACGGAATGCATGTTTAAGCTGAAAGAGAAACTCCTGGCTCTACACTTAACGCATATTAGTTTAGCGATCGGACATAAATTGCTTCCCTAAAAACATAATTTTTATCTGTATAAAACAAAGATAGAAAGGATTGTAAAATTCAGTTTTAAGACTAAACAAAGTTAGTGATGCAAAGATATTTTAATTATGTGCGATAAGTAGCAGTCTGAAATTCGTGACAATTTCACAGGCAAATAGATTCGAACGGAAAAAAATAATTGCGCAATTAGAGAAAATTTCAAAAACTGCTTTCGGAAAAGGAACGGGAATGAGTGTCTTTGGATCTAAAACAGAAAAGTGAATTATGATTTTTAACCTAATTATGCTCCATACCCTCAGAATCCCTATCATCTAATTACGTATATTCTATTTCAAGGAATTTTTGTGTAGAGACATTAGGTCATTTCGAAGCAGGAGACATGAAGAATGAGCAACTCGACCCTGGGACCTCTCGAATATACGTTGAGTGTGATGAACATTACACCACGAAGATATGCTAAGTAGTCAGGAGAAATACCTTATATACTCCACCTTTTAAACTGGCACTGGAGATTAGAGGGCCCAACCATCAAACTCTGGTAGTGAAGAATCATCGTCCACCACTGTTTGGAGTTCGGGCGCCACTGTACGGGCATTAGATTTCTTCAAAAGCAGGAGAGATGAAAAATGAGCAATGCCCTCGCCGGGATTTAGACTAGGGACCACTCGAATACGCGTCGATTGTGCTGACCATTACACTACGAAGGCATGCTAAGTAGTAGCGAGAAATACCTTATAAGTGCTTTATTAAAAACAATAGGTATAAAGAAAATGTGTTCCATCTTGTAAATTTTACGATCTGAAATATTTAGTAAGAAATTTTTATGATTTCTATTGAACAATCAGACCGGAAGCGTTTTTCTCCGAGTAATCAGATAAAGCATGCGAAACATCTATTGCAGTACTTTTGTTCGAACACTGGAATCTTACTTCTGATTGTCACAGGAAATCTGATTAAAAAATAATCCTCCGGAATGCATAATATTGTGCCTTCTGCTTATGATTTTTTTGGTACTGATGCTCAATATTTAAACATATATTCTCATTCCTTTTTCTCTCTGAGTTCCAATCTTATTTTGTATCAAGTAATTTAATAGTGAACTGTTTCTATTTCTGGAAACGTTATTCAAAAAGTTCTTATTTCGTTTTACAACTTTCATTACGAATTAGCGTTTAGATTCGGTGTCTACTGTACTCATTCTTCTCCTTTTCGTTTCGATTCAATAATATCTTGTTCGAAGGTAGGTTGTTTACAAGCTTCTAGCATTTATTCTATGACCGTATAAACTCGGCTGGTCTCGACTAAATATCACAGTCAAAACAAGAACATTAAGAAGAAATTAAATTTCATTTGTCTTACAACAGTCTCAAATCAAATTTGAAATATGCTTGAGTTAACTATGGAACTAAAAGAGGTTTTTGTTTTATGTTTGCATAGAATTTCTTTTTAATTGTCTAGAAGTTGAGAGTAAAGGTCGACAAGACTTAATTGTTTCGTCATAATTTCTTAGGCTTCTCCTAAATTCACCAGAGCTTTATTAACCCTTTTTTGGTCGGATTTTTGTTTCGAATTACGATCCAAAAACATTTTTTAATTACTGAAAATTAATATATGTTGCATCCTGAATTCGGAAATGCAAAACATTTTTGTTAATAAGGTGTTTTTTGAGTGATCTACTGGGTCATGCATGTAACATCCCGTTCACTGATCTGCAGTTTTCCCAATAATGCACCCAAGTTTTAAATTAAAAACAATATTCTCTGATACTGTATACACACACATGCACACACATATAAATATATCAGAGTATATATATGTAATATATATATATACATATATGTAGAAATGAATGAAAGAAAGAATAAAAAATAAAAAGGGGAATACTAATATTAAAATTCCAAGCTTTGAGGTACGTTAGATAAGTAACTGCATGAAAAGAACTATTAAAAATACGTAAAACGTGTTTTGGAATATAGTTTTTAACGTTACAGTGAAAACAGCTTTGTAACCTTACTTGAGCACCAGAGAGTAAAACCCACACTAAAATTACTTATTGCAGATTCTATTATTGCTTACTTTGTCAAAAAAGAAATATTGGCTATGTAATTCACTTCCTCTGACCTCATACTCTTAATCCATTATAAAAGCTACGCTCATGTCCATAAATTAAGGATAATGTCAACTCCAGGAAATAAAGGTTTATAATAAAGCATACATGACTTATTCAAAAAGCCCATTTATTAAACAAAAGATAAAGAACAAAAAAGATGCTGTATGTATGATACCAGTCATAAAAACTATGATTTTTGCTCCTGGGAGCAATTACAAAAAATGTTTTCCTAACAAAAGCTTAACACTACGTTGTTGGCATGATGGCCAATATATTGTATGTCTTCCAGACGATAAAATGCAGTCCGTACAAGCCTAGGCATGCTGAGTATAAAATTATCGAGCTGATTTTGGGGAAGATTACTCCACTCAGCAAGCAATACTCTCCGACACATCTAGAAGATGCTTGACGGGCTGACATTCGTCGGCAAAATATATCCCACACATGCTTTATCGGATTCAAGTCAGGTGAGAATGCTGGCCTTTCTGTACGGATGACATCCGGAGATGAAGGCATTCCTTTACAATGTGTGTACGGTATGGACAGACGTTGTCATCCATAAACACAAATTCTGTGCCCACGACATCCCTAAACAAACATACATGTTTTTCCAGAATGATGTCAAGATAAATTTGTCTTTTCATGGTTCGATCTGAACATGCAGGCCTATTGTGGAGCCCAGTATAATTCAACCCCAAACAAGCAATCCTGCACCACCGTAACGGTGTCATTCAGGGATGTTATCTTGGTGTTAGCGAGTACCTGGAGTTCTCCGTATAAAGGTCCGACGTGAATCAGGCTGCAAGTGAAACCTGGACTCGTCGGAAAACATCAGGCAAGCCCACTGTGACGATGCCCACATTGCAAGTTCTCTACTCTAGGCTAACCTATGGCGGCAGTGAGTTGCCGTGAGTGGAACACATCTGACAGGCATGCGAGCATATAGAACAATCTGTTCCAAACGTTTGTACACAGTTTGCCTTGAAACTATCGTAACCGTGGCTGAAGCTAGCTGATGAGACAGCTCTGATGCTATACACCGTCTGCTTCTTTTCGCAATTACTGCTAAGTACTTGTCGTCATTCGGTGTTGTAACTTGGGTTGACCTATACTGTAATGTCTACTGACATTTCCATCACTTTGGAACCGCTGCAAAACTTACAGATGACACTTTGGACTATTGCAAGTTAGTCGGATACTTCCGTCTGAGTACGCCCACATTCCAGGCGGCCGATAATTCTACCACGCAAAAGATCACCCTCATGTGGTTTCTGTCTCATAACTATTCAGTTGTAGCCTTGAGTGGCTTGCAGAACGCTTGTCAACAATCTTACTTCTTTGCTACCTACACTCTGGTCATTCTGACGTAGTATTGGCGTTCTCTCATGGCTTCCTTTAATTTGCATATTATTCTTCAAGATATGTGCGATAATTCAAGAGGTGAAATTTTTACGTCAGAGTTCGATTTCCGTGTGATTCTGAATTATCTTTAATTTATGGACATAAATACATTTTGGTATGCAAAAATAACCAAAGAAGCCGAAATTACAGAAAATACATAATGGTTATGTTGTCCATTCAAGTCCAAAAATAATAAAAACATAAAACTGTAAAAAATGTGAAGAAAGTAGATCTGGTAGTCCCAACTCTTAAAAATATTCAGAAATACAAAAAATAATCGCGGAATATAACGAGATATGTAAATCGCGATGAATTCACTTTCAACGATGCAATTTCACTATTCGTCACATGATATGCGACGCCGACCATAGGGGCACAAAAGAACCGAACGTGTGACATGGGGAGTTAATTGTCAAATTATTAAGCAACTGCTATTTCTGCCCACTTTTGGCTCTTTAAAAAGGAAATGGTGAAGCAGGAGTTTCACTAGTAAATTTACATTCGAAAGTTGCGAAAGTTAATTGCCAGATTTTTTTTCTAGTTGGAAAATGGACGGACAAACATTATAGCAAATAAAGGCATTAATTATTGCAACATATAAGTTTAAAAATATTTTGTCACATGCTGATTTTGCAACATTTATTCACAGCAAAGCATCATAAAGAATTAAATAAAAGTATCAGAAATATTTACAACGAAGTAGTACTTGCTGTTGCATTTGATACAACAAAATGAGAGTTTCAGGTTAACACTATGTTTTCCTAATGCGTACTTCTTTCGACTGCAAAGTAGGTGGGTCACCTATCCTTGTACATGCGCCATACAGATACAGTCGTGACTGTTAATCACAATCTCCTACTTTTCTTTTAATTCAGAAAACAATGGAGTCTTTTATTTTGTAAACAACTTCCACTCATTTGAAAACAATCGAATTAATGATATCAGTCCATTGTAGCAGAAGCTAACCTGCTGCTGCTAAAGACTGGTAGTTCAACCCGGTTTAGACTGAAAAATGAGGTGGTCATATGAATGTTTCTGAGAACTTTCCCGTGAATATACCTCACAAAGGCAATTAGGCAGATAATTCTCGTGTTGTTGTTGTTCTGACTTGTCTGAAAGCAACATCAGAAAAAGACCAAAAAAATTCATCGTAGTAAGAAGTGCAAGATTGCTCCTGTGGCCGGCAAGAACTTTGAGTACCATACAGGCGACAGTACGATTTTCTCAGTTCCGCCGTCATTTTTGATGGAGAGCGCACCGGTGGGGGACGGGTTCGAGGATCTCCCGC
>KK116624.1:203809-231524 GCA_000611955.2 Stegodyphus mimosarum
AGAGGGCTTTCAGCTCACCGCATATTTAGAGTGCCCACCTCTCGCGCAGACACTCTACATTTACAAATTCTCATGCACTTCGGTAGTGCAGTCGCTAACCTTAATCCGTGTTATGCGGGATTCTCGTGTTTTTTACTTATATATGGCATCAGAAAGGTAGAATTAGATAAAGGAAGTGAAAGTTATTACTGCACTAAAATTCTTTCCTCTCAAAAGCCTTAATTTTCGCTTTGTAGGATGCTTGATTAAAAGATGAAATGGTGGAAGCCGTGCCTGAATCTATCTTAAGTGGAATGAGTAATCATTTGTACTCTGGAGTACAAATTTGATTAATGATGCAACAAAGCTAGCTAGCATTTAGTAAATAGGGAGAGAAAGTTCGTTGTGCATAAATGTGCGAATTGTATTTATTTGATTTGAGACCGTATTCGGTATCCAGTTCGACGATACCTTTGCGCTGGTAGACCTCTTCTTTTAGTTAATATATAAATAAAGTTCTTCAGTAAGTATTTGTGTAATGTGATAATATGAGGATTGTGTTTCTAATAAACTTACGTTTGCTGTGTGGAGGGCATTAGCTTTCGGGACGGAACAAGTCAATGAAAGAAATGTAAGCACAGTCGAAGACCAGATACTTGAGTAACAAATTAAGTTGTATAATAAAATACACAGGGGGAATCGTTTAATTCCTTAGACTAGAATACGTGGCATTGTATGTTAGTGTCAATGAGAAGTGTAAACAAAACAAATCAAATCTGTCCAATCTAAGTCTGTGAAAGTTACGCAGTTACTGAAATTACGCAGTGGCTGAACTTTAGCAATGCACGTCTCATCTTTAATTACTCAAAACGTTTTCCTGTTGATAATCGATTTTATTACTTGTTATGACAGAGGAATAAAGCCCACATAAATCCACCTACAGGTATGGCTGCTGGAATTCTCATACTCTTATCTGAATACTCAAATGACCATTTCAAATATGATTCATGCATGACTATCAGAGTAGTAGCATAAGAAATTATGATAATTAATTCAATTATCTTATTATTCTGGCTTTAGTATGAGTTTCATTCACCGAATGCAGTGGAAGGTAAATCCGTTTTAAGTATAAAGCACGCAGTTCTTGAGTCTGAGAAAACGCTTCTGGCAAACGACACAGTTTACTCTGCTTTTTAAAATGATTCATTGAATTTATGTTCAACAATCTGCATTTGCTTCGCAGATACTCAGAAAGGCTTATTAAGGCCAAGTCAAGGCTCACTGAAGCACGAATTAAATCATGACGATTATTGGGCATGACTCGCAAGCTGTGAACTTCATTTCTGTTATATTATCCGTTTTCTTTAATCTTTAGGCTGATGTTTTAATAAATACGTTTATATTAAACCTTCAATTTCAGTTTATGATGTCTGAAATCGGAAGATAATGTAAGGGTATCTGAAGTAAAGTAAGGTAAGGGTATCCAGTGAAATTTGTCTTTACTGTTTTAGTTTGGAAATTTCCAGTCTTGCAGAACCGTACAATAATTCATAAAGAAACTAATGTAATGAAATATGGTTATCGGTTGCTGCGAAGAAATGGTTATCAGTTAACTGTCGATATCTTCCCCACTTTTCCCGGACTTAGTTTTCCATTAAAACAATGTCTTATTTCAATCCTACAAGTAAAAGATTAAAAATAATAACTTTGTTATAAAGGACTGCTTTTCCGCGTGTTTTTCGTTCTTTGTACGAAGTAAAGAATGCATTCTAATCGTAAAAAAATTCGGGTACCATAGTTCTACGAAAATATCCATTTGGACTGCTCTTGAATCCATTTGAACCATGTTTTTGCATCATATCTGTAAGTACAGATATCTGTAAGTACAGAGTAAAGGATTCTTTTTCCAAAAATGGATTATAAAATGGATTTAAAATCGGCCGCACTAAAAGTATGTATGTGTATATGTATATATTATTCGACCATATTTTGCACGGATAACTGCTCTGATGCGTTTGCGCATCGAGTGTACATGCTTCTGGAGTGCATTAACGTCCAGAGAATACCACGCATTGAGTAGCATTTTAGATCTTGTACATTAGATGGAAGGGGGAAGTGCTGTCGGATGCATCTTTTCGCTACATCCCACACATTTTCTATGGGGTTAAGATCCGGCTATGCGGTGGCGATGGAAGGTGTTGGAAGTCAGACTGATGTTCAGCGAACCAATTTTGAACACTTTTGGCACGATGTAAAGTTGCATTATCGTCCATGAAGTATCAGTCGCCATCAGGGTAAAAACGCAACATTGCAGGGTGCCCTTGATCTCCCAGTATATCTAGATATTTCATGCCTGTTTGTTTACACTCGAAGAACATGGGGGTACCACTTCCATGCCAGCAGAACATGCCCCATATCATGATACTTCCATCAGACGCTTGTACAGTGCGAGTAAGGCAAGACGGATTCATGGTTTCGTGGAGTTCTTGCCAAATACGACGTCTTCCATCAGTTGCAAAATAAAGTGTAGCGTGATTCTTCCGACCATATTACCGTTTCCAATCCCCAGATGTCTTCTTTCCCAACTCCACTGCAAACGAATTCTTGCATGTCAGGCAGAAATGAGTGGTTTTCTCACAGACATTCGACTGTGCATTCCTATTCTCAACAATTCTCTGAGAATGATTTGAGCTGGAATCTGATGGGAAGTGCATTTGTTGACGATCTGTGTTTGTTAAAAAGAAATAGAGTCAGTGTTCTGCCGTATAATTCGTCGGAGACCACGCCGATCACTCTGTTGGAAAACTGTGCTCGAACCTCAGTTACGTCTTCTAGAGAAGGACTATGGTTTCTGATTCCTGCTTTTGAGAATCCAGGGAGATTTAATGTCTTCGAAATCGAGGCCCACGTCATAAAATAAATTTGGATAATTCATCCCTAGCAATCATTCAAATGAAAATTTGAAAGGTTTCGAATTCATTGGCCAGTGTGTGTGCATATATATTAACTACTCTGTTTCATGACTCGGTGAGCTCGCGTTTTTTTTTAATTTTTATATGGAAGTAAATTCTGCATTTTTTGGTTTAAAAGTGATTAAATTATGTTGTTCTTAAGTTCCAGTTAAGGAAGTTCTTTAGTTAATCTGCATGCAATAGTTGTAGAATTATGAAAAATTAAGACTAACGAAGCCGTCATCTGTTTATATTTCAGACTCTTTGGTAGAATAGCGTATTAAGTCAGTTTCTGTACCAACTTCAGAGTCTTTTTGCCGAGTGAGACAAAAAATAAACTTTCAGTTTTTTGAATCGAAAAATGTGTCTTCTTGCCCGCTAGCCGAATTGCTTGATTTTGAGTAGAAAATCTAATTTGAATTGTAAAACTGGTTTTTTAAAAGTTTTTTACTGCATTTTGTATTTTTCTGCATTTTCAAAATTTTAATGAAGATTTGTTTTGAGTTTTTATGTATTTTTCCCTTGCGGTGAAGTGAGAACTAAATTAATTGAATGCGATATATATCTCTAATGAAATTCGAGGAAATAAACTTAAAATCAATTTGGCAAAAGAATGTGTGTAATTTAATAGGCTGTACAACGAAGTCATGTGGTGTCCATGTCATATTTTTTATTCTGCAATATTGAGATTCTTAGTCATTTAAAAACACACTAAAAGCAAAACAAATCCTTTTGTAAAGAACTTTATTAAGAAACTTGCGCAGTAATTAAGAAATATAAATCTAAATTTTACTAAGCTACTTTGGTTATTTTATTTCTTTGAACACACCACTATCATAACATACAGGGTGAATCAGTGCATCGGTGACAAGCATTCAGGAGAGACAGAGTACACCTAGACGATGGGAAATCACATAATAATGCGTGGTCGGAAAAGCTTTCTTGGAGCGGTAGTGATGACAAAAAACGTAAAGAAAAGAACGACATAGGCAGTGAGACAAAACGTGTTTTATTATGTTTATAGTACAGCAGAAACCTAGAAATAAAAACATAAACATACAACCTTCGTCATTAAAGAAGGTGTTCGAAATTACAATCCCGGACTGTGGTGCAGGTCTCACTTCTCCGGCGCATGGAAAATTTGCATCAGGAATGGATGTACTGTTCCTACATCATGGTCCGGGTCGTAATTTCGAACACCTTCTTTGGTGACGATCGTTGTCTTTTTATGTTGTTTTTGCTGTACTCCAAATAGTAATACACATGTTTTCTCACTCGTTCATGCCCTTTCTTTTTTGATTTTTGAGTTAATAAAATGCTATCATTTCTTTTATTCTTTAAATGCAGTGGAAAGAACAGCAATTACCAGGGAAGCGAACATTTGCGTGGAATTCGTATGACTACAGGCGGTGTTAAAAGGCATTTGCAAAGTCTTAACACATATTTCTCCAACTTTTATTGAGAAAAATTATGAAAATTGAGTCGGGTACTGTCGCTGTTTTATTTGGGCTTGGCTAGTTTTCGAAATCTCTGTGGCTTAGATGTAACGCGTATAGATTACAGCAGGAAAGTGGTTTCTTCCTAAAACCTCTTCATGGTATTCTTACTTTAGTCTGTCCACTCGGAAATCTATTAAAATGTTTTAACCTTTTGACTACGAATTTAAAAAAAAATATTTTACTCCGTTTTCTGTCTAAGTGAACAAAATATGTCATACGTAAGGTAAATTTATCATTTGAGATTTTTTAACAAAGGGTTTTTAAGCCAAAGTGTCCCAGCCGTAGTTAATGGTGGGATGTATATGTTCCACGCATAGCGATCGACTTACTATAAACACACGTATTATTCCGGAAAACATTGTTATATGAAATAAATTTTACATCATATGGTACAGGGTAAGCATTCTTTGCATAATCCAACATTACACATTGGACAAATCATATTTCTTTTTTTGTCTATGTTCATTTGTGTACCACGAGCACAACGGCGTCTGGATTTTCCAAGTATTGGGAGATGATCCCCAGTATTCAGAAATTTCTAAGTACTTTTTAATCCAGCAGTAATTTTTTAAATTTCATGGAACATATATGTCCCGTTAGTAGTCAAAGGGTTAAAGGAGCAAGCCAAACAGTGACCAAATGGATAAAACAGCAGTACACTGCTAATTCAGACCGGTTACAAAACTCTGCAAGAGGTTGATTTCTTTGCTTTCTCTGTTCCGCTAACAAAGTTTTCTTTGTCTGTAATGTGTTTTCCCACGTGTAATGTGGCTAAGAACAAATTTCCTTTAAAAAATCCTATGAAGGAATTTCTCCACATATACTAATGTGAGCACAATTTTCTCACTGATGGATTTGATCCTCATCGAATAGTCGCACGCGGTAATAAATTCTCGTAAAACTAGATTTTCTCCCGCCTTCCGACGACAACGGTTAACGGGAGAGCAGGGTTTCGGCCTCGCTCTTCCCATAATGGAGTTAGTAGCAAAGATGTGCTACGTAGTTGACGCTTAAAAAAAGGATGAGATGCATAGGACGAGTAAAATATTAATTTTGCATATTCCTAAATTTTTCTGAGATCATTCTTCCGCAATCATCGTGGAAACTGAAGCATGTGGCGCACATATTAGTGGAATTCGAGTAGTCGTTATCCCCCGATGCTAACATATAATGGACGGCGTGAAATTCATTACAACTGGACTATTTTACAAAAATAAGAGACATACTGTGAACTGTGTAACATCAAGAGTGCAAGTGTGAAATTTTAAGTGATTTCAGAAAGAAATGGTGAAGGATTGCGACATATTAACTCAGCAACAGTTTCGTGAATTTGGCTGCGCAGCTAATTAATGGAATCACTATAACAAGATTTGGTTGGATATATAATGCTCTTACCTGTGTATATGAATCAAGGTTGCTGCAAAATCTACTCATGAGTGTTAAATAAATTAATTTGGTTAGATATAGTGTGTATTTGAAGGCTACTATATTGTGAACAAGTAAATGAAGTGTTTTATTTATTTCTTTTTCTAGGGTAGTCTTAACGCAATGTACTCATTTTAGTGTAGGCCAATAATTATTGGACACATGCGACTTTTTTCGGCGTATAGAGCGTATCTCGTTTAGTATCAATTACACACCATCACAACCAATAACCTTCGAGTTGCATTCATCAGTTAACCTAACCTAACGAAATCAAGCCAACCAGACGGTAGAGAGGTTAGTGAAGCCTACTGCGGTACCGAGGGGCCCGGTTTCGAATCCAGTAGACGGCATGGATGTTTTTAAGTGTATAGTGTCCGTGCGGTGTAAATATGCGGCAAGCCGAAAGTCCGCTCGGGAGCTTGGTGGTTGGGGAAGAGGAGTGGGAGACACCCCGACTCGTCATCTGGAGTACTGTTCATCAAAACTGGAGACGGAAATGAGCGAAGTCGTACTGTCACCTGTTTGGTGCTCAAGGCTCTTGCCAAAGACAGGCGCAGTATTGCACTTCTTGCTACGATGACTTTTGTGGGCTTGTTCTGATGTTACTATCAAACAAGTGAGATAAGTCATAACACAACAGCCAAATCAATCCAAACTAAAAATGCGCAGGAGTAATATATGTAATCATTAACTGATATTATAATAATATGTAAATTACAATAAAAGAGTAGTAGATCGTTCCATTACGTGAGTTACGTGAACGTTCCATAGTGAGAAGAAAATTCTCATGCATCTCAATTCTATAATTTCCTCTATATAGTTTACAAATCTATATAGTCTCTATATAGTCTATATAGTCTCTATAAAGTCAACAAGCTGTGTTTATTCAAAAATTGTTAAAAGCCCAAGCGCATTTATCCTTTACGCATTCTGGCTGTAACTGCTGAAATTAGAACCATAATATGCAATAATCGTTAAACAGGGACCTTTGTCCTTTTGAATCAGGCTTGTTTAGATTAGATATTTGCTACGGGAGATATTTGTTTTGGCGATTAAAGTGGTGAAAGTTTTAAGATATTAATTTAACTTTGCTGCTTCTTAGGCTGCAGTTCTACGTCTGTGAGATAATTTTATAAACACTTTCCACGACGCTGATGTTGGAATGTTGTTAAGCAATTGCGTTGTCACTTATGCGAAGTTCTAAAATTAGTTTTCGAAGAGAGATGTGGGTCTATTATAAAATGTTATTACGCAATAAAAGTTCATTGAAGCTGCTAAAAATAACTCTTAAGTAAAAAACAAAAGTTGTTGTTAATTTAGATATTATGTAATTGCATTACGTATTCGATTTATTTATTGTTTAACTTTTACACGAATTAAATACTCGTATTTATAGAAACTGCTTAGGCTTAAGCAAATTTGAAATTACTTTTCTACTTTTATTCTTCAAATAATATTTATTATATTAGTAATATTTATCGTTGTAAGAGTGGAAAATGTATCATTTTCAAAATTAAGAATATCTCGAATGTACTAAAAGGGCTTGGTTTCAGTTGTTCAGTATTTTATTTTACTGCTAGAATTTTTATTTTATTTCCTTTTCAATTGAAACAGTAGAATCGAGTAATCGAAATAGTAGATTAGGGAGCAGTGAAAATACATAGATATTTCAGAGAAATTAAATGAGATTAGTGCTCACGCTCTTTGAGGAGAAGTACGAAGCTGTAGAACAGCGGTTCTCAAACTTTTGACTAACGCATATCATCAAAACAAAAATTTAAATACTTTAGTACCAATGTTACAATGATTATTTTTCAGTTTCTCAATAGAAATATAAAAAATGTGCATTTTGCCATTTCCGCAACCTATTCGTTATTTGAATTAAATGCGCCCACATAAAAAATATTAGACTGAAAATTAGTCAACATTTTAATTATCAAATTTAAGTTATAATACTTTAATTCTAAAATTTAGTGTGAAATTTGGGCCTGTTTAAGGGAGATCAATTTCTTTATGTCTGGCCTTATTTCACTTAGTTTTAACCGTAAATTAGGATTCACTTCAATTTTCTTCTGGTTTCATTTTTCAAATATAACATGGAAGAAAATCATTGTTCATACCAATGGGTTGTGCAAAGAGGCAATAAAAATTTGATAGTTTTATTTGAAATGCCTTTAAATTATTTTTTACGGTTCAGCCAAAGGTTAACAAGTGTGTTATTTTTTAAATCTTCAGTTTGAGTAGGATCACGGGAAATTTCTATCAATTGTCCTTCTTCTTCCGGAGATTTTTGAATTTCATTGTTAAAAATACTTAGTTCTTTAAGTACCACCTATTTTTCTTTTGCGTACCACCGGTTGAGAATAGCTGCTGTTGAGTATTATTTAATTTCCTAGACAGTTAAGATTCCTAGATCCTAGATAGTTTCCTAGACAGTTGATAATTACCTTTCTTATCAAAAATCTATTTCATTTCCCTGTCACAATGCAAATTTTTAGCACCCGTGATATTAAATTTAGATAAGAGGAATGAAATATTTAAAGAAGAGTTTTGGAGGGTAAAATCGCAGCGTGTTCTGCCTGCTTGAACGCCACTTTAATTCTATAGCGATTAGAATTCTGTGGCGTTGAGTTATTCTTCCCATTTGACCTTTTTACGCCGATTTCGAGTCAGAGCCAGCTTGCGTAGTAGTTAAATTGTTAAGACGTTAGCTTATACTTAACTTCACAGTTTTTTAAGTTATTCATTACCTTTTGAGTTAAACCAAAAGTGCTGGCTTTTGCACGTACACGTCAAACATTATTTGAGTTTTAATAAAGGGTTCTATACACACTTCTCCTAACTTTGTAGTACGTTAAAGGACTTGGCAGTAATTCACGAAGGGCTTGGTAGTAATTCACCAACAGTCTTTAGTGTCGCATACATTTTATGATAGCTAAGAATGCTATCATAAAATGTTACAAAGGTAGGTATATATTATCAAAATAATTGCTCTGTCCCAATTAATGCGCATACTATAGCATATAAGAAATAATACCTTGTTAAAATTATCTACGTTCAGTGTCACCCTTTTTACCTCCTTGTACTTAGTAAAGGAAGTATTGCAATCGCGAAAAATTTCGGGTATCGTGTTTCGAGAAAATATCCATTTTGAATTAATATCCTCTCGAATCCATTTGAACGATACGATTTTTTTCATGACATTTGTCATTTGGTCACATCGACTTGGAGTAAGAGCCAGCTTACGCAATAGTTAAACTCTTAAGTCATTCATCTATACTTAACTTCACCATTTTTAAGTTATTAATTACCTTTTGATTTAAGCCAAAAGTGGCTTTTTTTAAGCATCGATTGGTGCCGATCGTTAAACCTGATTTGAGTTAATAACTCTATCACTGATTTAGTAATACATTAAAAGACTTTGTAATAATTCACCAAATAATCTTCAGCGGCGCGTCCTTCTTATTATAGCTAAGAATACACGACGTTACGAAATAATAGTAAACACTATTATAAAATTGCCAACGACTTTTTATTATTCCACTAAAAGTACGATCGGTTGTTAGACAACATAAATTTACTTCATACCATTAACTGTGAAAAGACGGAAGAATAAAAAGGAACCTGTTACTGTTAAATATATAAGGTATTTTCTTTCTCCTTCCAGCATGCCTTTGTGGTGTAACGGTAGCAGCCTCGGTGCGTATTCGAGACTTTCAGGTTTGAGGTCCGCCGAGGGCATTTCACACTTTTCATGTCTCCAGCATCAAAACACCCGATGACTCTACCAATATAAATGTACTTTTAAAAGTAATAGCTTACGTAACATTAAATAATAGCTTAAGACAAGAAAGCTAGTTCTTAAGGCTATATTAACGAAGTTGAAAGAGAAATTTATTGATTTAATGACAGTGCTTATTCAGCTCTGTTAGAACTTTTTAAATATGAGCTGAGTAATATGATGACTGAAACTTCAAAATCATTTAATGATAATTTGTCAGAAGTCTACTCAGCCGCATAACAAGAGCAAGGGAGAAAGAGCGGTCCATTCCGCTCGACACATTTTCAGACATATTATTCCATAGGGGTGAGTCATATGAATCACTGAACATGAGAAAAATAATAGCATCTTGAACTGACATATGGAAATAAACGGAGAATAAAAAGGTTTCATACACTAGATAAAATAATGAAATGAATCAAGGTGAGATTTAAGCAGCTACAGACTCTTGTTAAACATTATATACTCCGGCGGAACATTTGAATGAAAACTACAAATATTAAATAATTTATGATCACGATGATATTCATTTATACAAGAAAGAATGAAGAATGTCTGTTTGCGTGTTTGTTCGCGATTAACTCAGTCACTACTATAGCTATCGTCACTAAACTTCCTACAATTCTTTTCTCGGTCCTAGAAAAGGTCGACGTCCATTTTTTCAAAAACCAAAAATAGCTAAAATCAGAGATATTAGTTAAAAACTCTGAAAACGCTAATTTTCACTTTCATTTTGTAAGGTTTTAGTTTAAACTAACAAAGTTTTATGTTTAATTTCTCCTTCCTGTAAGTTCTTATTTCAACTTCCCGTTAGAATAAGCGCGCGTTTCAGCTTTATGCTAATTTGAAGTGGAGCAAGTTTTGTATTTAAAAGGTTAGCAAGGAACTTCTCGGTGAGAGCTTTTAGTCTCAGATCACTGCGGCTCTGTTCGACGTTCGCCTGACTAGCTAGTACTTAAATTCTAAGCCTTAACGCTGTTACGCTATTACTTATTGAAGAAATCTAAGTGCGTTAGTATTAGCCAAATCTTGCTACGCACCATTGATCGTTTAGATTAGAGGCCAACCTCGCGTTTATAGCTCTGTGAGCAACCACTATTTAATTTCTACTTACTTTATTTTAAATTATTTCATTGTTCAGTTTAGACCCAAGTGCGGTCATTATTTTCAGTTATCACTTCCGAGTTAAGAAGTGGCTGTAAATAGTAGTTTAATAAAAGGGTCATTTTAAAACCCTCCTTGCGTGTAGTTATTCTACCACTTAACCACAGTTATTCTACCACAAAACATAGCTGCATTCAGCTCCCTGTTCGAGGTCAGGACTTTGATACGGTTACGAATATGTTCGCCAAACGTATGCGCCGAACACTCAGTCCTGACAATTTTTCCGAGAAAAGCTAATTTTCGCACTCATTTTATGGAGTAGTAACAGTTTCGCGCGTTGGAGATAAAAATACTTTATTTGGAAAATTATTGCTACTGCTCGCTTTCAAATGGTAGAAAAAAATTTGTAAGTTTTACAAAATTTATGCATATAAAGAAAAATGTGTGTTTGTTTGTTCGCGTTATTGATTTCCGATCAATTATGATCAATGTTTTGCCACACTTAATCGACTAAAATTGAATATAGATGGAATATTGGAAGGAACTTGAGCTTTTTTGAACATTTGATTAGAAAGACGAAAATCATTTAAAACTGCGTGCCATTGTTGCTGATATAATGAGAGAGATTTAGTTTATTTTTCTATGGAAATACTTTTATATGGGGTCTATATCAAATCAGATTGAAAATGTATGACTGTGAATCATATTTCTCGCATCGTTATTAGAGAAGGATTGCTGCGGAATCGTTCTCTCTGTTTTTAGATACATTACTCTCAATCTAACTTAACTGGCATCAGATACTTCCGCTAGTAAAGAATAAATCCTTTTTAAAAGAGAAATACTTCAGTGTTTTACTTTTGTTATCGTTAGAGAAAATGAAACAGGGATATTGTAGAGTGGTCCTTTTTAAATTTTTACAATTTTTCGAAAATTCAGACTAGGCATTGTAATACATATTATAGTAAACTGTCCTCACACCTGTTGCATTTCTACGTAAGCTTACAGTTGTGAGAAGAACTTCCTAAAGAAAAATCATTTCAGAAATACTTAAGATTTACAGTAAAATAAGAAAGATATATCTTGCATTTAAGGAAGCTTTCTATACTATTTCCGTAATACCAACTAAAACAATGCAGATTTTTACAATGCCATCAGTGCTTTTGAGAACGGGAATACGAGCAAATTAATAATTCAATTTTATACATTGGAATTAAACTTTTATTACAAATATAAACATAGATCTTTTTGCCTTAATGCATAATTACTATTTCAATAACTGCAGGTTTTGCTGTACTAGAATCATACAAATATATATATTTTTGTTTAAAGAAACTTTTTCCTGCAACACAGAAAATGTTTTCTAAAAATTATCTGCCTCAACTGGTGAAAGAAAGTGTCTAGGATAAATTCTTAAGACTTCTAAAACCACTTTTCTAAAAATACCTGTATTAGAACGTATTTACGTTTAACCCTCTTACCGTTTTGGAAGGGAAATTCTGTACAGAAGTTTCGTATTCATTAAGCATGACAATGTCTTCTAGTTTTAATGTGTCCGGCTTCAGTTGGACGTATATTGGAAGGAAAGAAAACCAAGGTGAAAAGAGGGAGAGTCATGCTTTAATTATAATCAAGAAAGTATCATTTAGCCGACTATCTTCCTCAGTTATTTCTTGAGCAGTGCCCATAAAAAGATTTGAATATCACAAACCTGCAACTGAATTCTGCGTTTTAGAGGTTCTTTGAGATTGTCTTAAATGACTAGGCTAGAATAATTGGAAGATTTTATTGAGGAAATAACAGCTTTTACAAGGCAGATAAACAGCTACGAATGACCTCCTACCCCGAAAAAAATAGTTCTTATTAACAGACAAGAAATATCAGAATTCACCAATTACCTCGTAAATCAAAGACTAAAACAATAATTTCCAAGCTCAAGAATGTAAATCAGATTAAAAGTCTAGATTCAGATGTTTTACCATAGCTCTCAGATTTCTGTCTACACAGTTACTCAAGAAGGAGGGTAAGCACATTTAAAAACTTTCGGAACTATTCCTAAAGCTTAATGCCTAATTCCTAAAGCTTAATAAGTTTAAAATGCGTTTTCTACAATTTTCCAGAATGTCGCCAAACCAATTAGCAGTACAACCATACTGACGGTTCTGCATGCGCTATCTTTGCAACTCTGAAATACGTATAATGTGAAGTGAGAGAAAAAAGTTCTTCAATATAATACATGAAATATACCCTTGAAAGCGTGACAAATGGCCACAAATTCGCAATTAATCAAAAGTTTAATTAATATAAGGGTATGGTACAAAATTTATTAAATAAATAAATATGCAAGTAATTAGAAACAGTACAAAACACTGCAAAAAAACATAAAAAAAATTATGAACCAATAAATACAAGCATTTTAAAAAATTTAGAACATTAAATTTCCGCAAACGAATTTTTCCTGTCATTTCAAATTTCCAACTAAACGACCTCTAAATGACTATTGTTTTAGAACTTTAAATAGAATTGCAAGAAATATTATTAGTGCTTCCAACTAGGAATTTAATTTGATAGAACTTGATATGTATTCGCGTTTTCTGTCAAGCAGAATTTTCTTTGTCATATTTCATTTTCTCAGAGTATTTGGTTTCTTGTCATCTTTGTTTTACAATTGAAATGGTTTTGCAAATCTTAAAAGTTTTTTTATTTTTTTCATACTGCCGAAAGGGGAAATAAATTTTGATTTCAAATGCTACTCAGCTTTTAATGATCAATAGGATACAGAGGCCATAACGTAACATGATTTATAAAAATATTTTACTTATAATTGTAAGCATATAGATACAAATATACCTTACTAAACCCACGTAAAATGATTTTTAAGTTAAATACGTATTGATCGTAGGCCATAATTATAAGTTGAATGGAACAATTAAATGAAGTACCCTTGCAAATACAGAGTCAATAAAAAGCTTTCACATTTTGCAATATTTTTATTTCCCTGTGCAAACTAAAGGAAGTATTGTAATCACGACAACTTCCAGGTTTCATATTTCAACGAAAATATCCATTTAGATCCCAATCGAATGCAATTTAACGATGTTTTTGGACAACATCTGTACGTAAGGACTTTTTCCCCCCAAACGAATTATAAAACTGAATTAAAATGGATTCAGAAGAGACTTTTTCGTGGCGTCTGTACGTACGTATGTATGAATGTATCTCGCATAACTCAAAAACGTGTAGCCTCAGAACATTAAAATTTTGTATATAGTACTACTATATCATGTAGTTGTGCACCTCCCTTTTTAATTGCAATCGGCTGCACCGACAGTATATAATTATAAATAAATATATCCACTCTGTTACTCGGCTCAGTAATCTAAGTTTTTTTATTGTTATATGTTGGTAAATGTGCAATTTTTGCTTTAAAAATGATTGAATTATGTTTTCCTTAGCTCCCGAATACGATTTTTATGCCTTTAATTAATCTGCATGCAATAGTTGTAGAATTTAGACCATTTAGATAATCTCTTTAACTCATTGTTAAATATCTATAATCCTTTTTTCATACATTCGCTTTAAGCATTTCAGAGAAATAAATAATTATTATCGGATTATTTTATGTCGTGCAGATGGTCATAAAAAGTAAAGAGAACTAACTATACAGAAAAATTAATTCTTAAATGTGGATTTATTTTTAACGCCGAAAATGCTTTCTATAAGCCTGAATAAAACTGCGCATAGAATGTTTAAATGTAGAGCAATTAGGATAATGATGTTTAATTCTTTTGTAAACACAGCACAATAGACGGAGAGAATATCCGCTTGGAAGTTAAGCTCTCGCTACTCATATTGCAGTGAAAAGCAATAAAATAGTACTCAGTCCTCCACTTGTTTTGTTCCTGATGAAATTTGGCCAGTCGAGAGTTATTTATTCACAAAAGAAATATAACACATGCTATTGTTTTACGTAATTGCAATATTTTAGTTAATGTTCTTAATAAAAGCTATACAATCTACCTAAATAAACTTTTTCGCAACACACGTACGAATGCTTTTCGAATCTTGAAACAGATTTGAGACTCAGAAAATTGGATATCTGCATTATATTCGACATTCGATTTAGAATCCTAAGATAAAAACCATGCATCATTTAACGCAAAAGTTTGCTTTTGCGTTAAATGATGCATGGTTTTCTTTTTTTTGAGATTGATTTTCTTTTGTTTTTTTCTTTTTTTTTTTGAGTGCACTGGCCGCTTTCATTAAAAAACGAACATTACTCTTGCAGTTACATTCGACTACAACACTAATATCACCTTGCGAAGGCAGTGGGTGCATATTCTAGTTATTTTGGAAAGAATTTAGCTTTCCACATTCAGTTTATGTATGTTAGTTTTTGAAATAATCCTGCTCTCTCTGCATTTGCTGTGATTTAAAAAGATTATTTAAAAATAAAAGCATTTGAAGTACTTTTATACAAAACACCTCAGTTTACGTAAACATCTGAAGCATTTTTTATCATATTATATTTAAAAGGTGAACTGCAACATTAGAGGGCTTTAATTAGATTTTTCATTTACAAAATTTAATTTGTATCTTTTAATAAATATAGATGCTACATTTTTATAAAAATGAAGTTTTAAGTTTGTTTCTTAAGAAGTATGTATTTCAAATTTTGCATATGTAAGAAAATTTTACATTAAGTGAGTTTCTTTTTATTTCTTTTCGCTTTAGTACATTCGTAAGAAGGATTACATTTATTCGCGAATGTTTAATTCAAATTTGGATTTGGTTTTGGGTTCATAATATTTGGCATCCGTTCCATTTAAAAAACATATCTGAATTTCGGAAATGGGGATGCGAAGCAACCGACATCCCACCCAAAAAATAACACTTTCTGAGTTAACACATATGTAAACGATTGTAACACATATGTAACACATATGTACACGTACACGATTGACTTTTAGATTCTTTGTCTAATTTCAGAATCATCTTCAGTTTTAGGATGAGCATGAAGCACTCAATCAAAATTAAAATTTGGGTATCAAAACTTTTGGCTGCAGAAACAGATATTTGAATTTCGTATTGGTTTATGAATACTATATAGAAATTTCTCCATGGCATTCCCTTTATTTCATTTAGCGAAAGTTCGTTCAGTTCAGCTACAAATCTAATATCTAAAATACGAAACAAGCTTCAAAAATCTGATTGCGAAGCTTTGAAATTATTGTAAACAAAAATGGAGTCGTATATTGATAATTAATTGGTGAAAATTATCATTCTCTTCCATATGCTTTCATTGGCAACATTGTATTTCATATATAGTTTTGGCAACAGCAAAAAGTGAAATCTTAGGTTTGTTTGGAAAAATAAATGTATGAGAGGTAACGGCTAAAAACCAAAACTACAAGAAATTACTATTAATATGAGACATTGTAAATGATAAATTAATTAATGTCAAATAGTGTCTCTTTCATTTAGCTGCGAGAGCAACATACCTATCAATCTGAGTCTTTGTCTATGTACACCCAGAAAAAAAAGGGAGGGCGGGCGGACATTTCTATATCTCCCGTTCTACTTTATATGAAATTTGTTAAACTTCAAAAGGTTTATGTTGCTCAGACATTGACTTTAACCAAATCATTACAGGTCATGGCCGTTTTCCTTTCTATTTTAAAAGGTTTAAATTACAAAAGTCGTTTGACCTCTGTGATACCTGTAAAGAACCGGGCCCTGGGCAGCATTATGAGGAAACATGCAAATATTTTACTGATATCAGAAACGACTTTAAGAAAAACGATGTTTTTAATATATATGATATTTTAAATGATTTTAAAGGACTGAAAAAATTTGCCAGGAAACTGGTGGAGAAGATTAATCATGATAAGCTTGCAGTAGGGATTTTGATTTGAATTTTGTTTTTTAATTATATACTTCGTGTCTTTTTTTGTTGGAGGTGTTGTTTCTAGTTTGCTTTGGCGCAAAAAAGTCATACGACGACGTAAAGTCTCTCAGGAGGGTTGGGCTGCGTCCCTCATATCATATCACCTCCCGTTCTAGTGAACTGATTGAAGAAATGAAATTACGTTTTCCATGTGTCTAAAGCGCGACCTAGGATATATATTAGATTTATATATAGCATTCATATATAGCATTGTTCTAATATAGGTATTTTACTAATATAGGTATTACACAAATTTGAAATAATATACCAATGTTTTTCCATATTTCTATTCTACTGCTCAAATTATGCCTAGATATTAATTTTGAATTTTTGGTGAGAAATTTATAGAGAAATTTTAAAATTTATCTTGACGTATATTTTTCAGTTTGAGCCAAGAATAATTCGCTTGCCAAACTTCTTAATTTGCAGCAAACTATTTTCCTTTCCCTTTTTACATTATACACGAGAAAAAAAAGATCATTGTTCGGTACTTTCAAATAAATTTGACAAAGTGCGAAAAACATATTTGCCGTTATTATCGCTTATAACATATATGCCAAATTTCAGAAAACGATAGTATGTAAATTCATGTATATCTTAGAAAATTTGAATAAAAACTATAGTTTTTTACAGCTGTGTCTAAAAATACATCTACTTTAAGATAATGTTATAAATTTTATAAGTTATAATACCAAACTTTCTTCGAAAAATTTATAAAAATTAATTAAAAATACAAATTTAAAAAATAAATCATAAAAAATGTACGAATTATATTTGGATTAAGCTTAAATTTCGAACTGTGAAAGAAGGAATCAAGTAAGTTTAATAACAAAAGAGATATTAGTAAATATCAATCAAATTGAATTAACATAGAGGAGCTAAAATTTTGAGAGCCGATTTTTTAAAAACTATTCGTGCGATTTTTACAAAACTTGGCAGTTTGGCATAATTTAAGTCATAGAATCAAAATATGAAAAAAAATTTGGCACGTCATTTCAGAAAATGTCTGATTTTGTTTCAAAATACTTCTAGTAGAAGGATGCTATATGTAAATCTAATACATGCCTTAAGTCGCGCCTTCGAGACATGAAAAACGCATGCTGAATTTCCTGAATCGGTTCAGTAGAACGGGAAATATAAAAGTGTCTTTTTGTTTTCGAAGTGCACCTCTTTATTTATTTATTTTTCAGTCTATTCATATAAATGTGCAGTTAATTGTCTATCTGCCCATCTGTTCGTGTAACTGTGCATCCCTACTATGTTGAAGATCCGGCTAAAATCACGGAGTTTCGGAGGAGACATTGGTATTTTTTCTAAAACATTAGAAGCAAAGAAAATTGGTTTCTAATATACACAAAAGGAATTTTATTGAACTTAAACCCAAGAAAGGAATGTATCTTTTTAGACAGAAATGTTACGAGAGATTACTGGAGAAAGATCAATGAAGTTTTAATATATTTTCAATTAGGCAACTAATTTAAATTTCTCGTAGAAATTTCGAGAATATTAAATTTCTATTTTTTCATTCTTTCTATTTTATATTCGAATTTCTATGAGAATTCACGTCGAATTTAAATTTTCTTATTACTATTCCATGCATTATTTCATCGAAAACCTGAATTGACGTTAATTGAATAACGTGCACGTAGACTGGGGGGAAACACTTCAAACTACAGCCTCAAATAAAAAAGTAAATAAAAAATAAATCTTAAGAGAATGTAAGAACAGCTTAAAAATAAGCGTTTCATGCGTAAAAAGAAATTTTAGGAAAAAATTAAGACTACGGTTAAAGTCCAAAAAAATTCCATACTTTTTCCTGGTTTCTGAAAGCAAAATATTTTGACTAAATCTTTTGTAACCTCAAATGGCATAAAGCGAAGATGCAATTAACTTTAACTGCTACGGAAAAATGTTTTGAGTATTACTTAGGGAGGGAAACATGAAAATTGCATTTTGGATACTTCAATTTACAGTCTGACTCCAAAGGAAACTTTATTGTTGAAAGTGTTAAAGACATATAAATAAATGTAAATTAAAACAGACAGAAAATGAATGATTCTGTGCCAGTTACAAACATATGACATAAAAGCATCTATTATTAATTACAATAACTTATTAACATCTATTCTTAATTACAATAACTTGTAAAACTACCAATTAAATACATATGTACCGTAAATTAAACATATTTCACTTATATCAGTTAGCTATATTATGGAATAAAATGTAAAATAAAAAATTATTAAGAAGTGCATTTATTGCTTTTAAATCGCTACATTTGTAATTCAATAATAGAGTAATTGTATTTGAAGGATAAGTTTAAGATCTTATGCTTTGTGGAGTACCAAAATTTTTAGCATTGTCTATGCTTGATGGTGTGAAGAAGATAAATTAATATATGCTACGGGCAGTAGCCACAGTTGCAAGGCCACCTGCTGCTCCTAGATTATTATTTTCGTTCTGTTAATCTGTCAATTTCTGAGGCATGATCGCGTCTACACATTTTATTTTACCTAGACAGGATTCTGTGTGTTAACTGAAAATAAAATAATTTTGTCAAAGTGCAAAAAAGCAATCCTGTATTTACATTGGGAAGGATAACTATATAATCAGTATAACAGAAATAGCATAGTGTACCTTCACTTTTCGAAATTAAAGCAACTGTGAATATTGTGGATGACTAAGAGGTAGCAGCAACAGTGGTGCAATAAGCTGGATAGTGACGAGACAAATAGGGTCTACTGTGCAGACGTGAGAGGATGAAGATCATCTATTAACACCTTATGAATGTCATCATTTGTAGTTATTTCATTAATCTCGAAAGTCGAGGTTTGTTGTATGTTCTGGCTGACGCAGGAAACCTGAAAGCACACACTGGACTGCTCACAAGGTCACTATCGTATGTTTATCTCAGGAGATAAAAACTTAATTTTTGAAACACTTTCTAAAAACTGCTATTTCACAACTAATAGCTGCAGAAAATACATATCTGTAGTCGCTGAAAATAACTGCTGAAAAATATTTCAATATTTCAGTCCTGTGCTCCTTCGTCAATAAAATTAAAATTGTCTTTCTAATATTTCACTATCAAAAGATTGGCTAATGTAGTGCTTTCGCAAAAGGGAAATGTCATAAAATGGGCATGCATTCTAAATAAAGTGCAACTAATAGAAGGTTTTTCTCAAGCTGCAGACGTGAAAATGAGGAGGAAGAAAATGTGTTCACGCAATAATAATAGATAAAAAATTCCGGAAGTTTCAGAGAAAAAAAAATGGAAACAAAATCTCTAGCGCCATCTATTCACAAAAAATGAAAACAAATATGAAATATTTTTTAAAAGCTAGGGTAAAGGTGGATTTGCATTAGGATCATTAACTAATAACGAAAAAGTTTTATGAATATGGAACGCTTCTAGGAAGTCTAATTCCTAATGACTGATATTTTTTGAATAATTTTAGCTGTGGAGAAAAGAAAAATGGGACTTTGCCTAGCCGTGTTAAGCGAGAGAGAAATTATGCTTTTTTTAATAAACGTATCATGTTGTTTAGAGGAAAATTTTAACTCTTTCTTAGCCTGAGTAACGTATATTAACTCCACTAGTGCAAGAAATACAATATATACTCCAAGAGTAGCTTCCGAATGATGTTCCTATCTTACATTTCATGATTTATATTCTTCTAATAAAATTCACAATTCAATAGATAAGGACCCCCATTACACTTTTACAAGGGCAAACATAACGATTGCAATGAGTTTGAATTTTTATTACGCAACATAGTGATTGCAGGGTGTTTGAGTTGTAAATGTGTAACCTAACATCTGCGATATGTTTGACTGTTGTTAGAGATTGCTGTACGTTTTTGATAAAAAAATTCAATTAATTAAAAAATTATTTGTTTTTTGTTTGGTTTGTAAGCAACTAAACAATGATTTTATATATTAGTGTTCCTTCGGGACCTAAATTGCTATTGACTACTACAGAAACACGTCTTATATAGCTTCAACACAATTCTCCAGCACACAATTCTCTCGTAGTCGAGTAAGATAACATGCTTTAGAAATTAGTAGCCACCGAAACTGATATTTTTAGCTTAGCTCATGGAACCCTAAAATTTTCGACATTAAGGCAGATTATTGATATTAATCAGAATATTGATATTAATCAATATTGATATTAATTAGAATATTGATATTAATCTGAATATTGATATTAATCAATATTCCGCTACTACAGTTAAGAAGCAAAGGAACTTAACGATACTTTTTAATACATTTGCATACTGCATTAAATATACATTTTAATATATGCACATAACGCATTTAAAGGCGAACACCATTTAAAAATTTATTTTAAACTGTTTTATTTTAAAATTATGTATAGCTAACAGCTTTATATGATATTAGAGAACGTCTGTCTAATATCTCCCATCATTTTTTTAAATTACTTAAGAATACACGCACACACACACACACACACACACAAAAAAAAAAAAAAAAAATCAAAAGGAGAGTTCAAATACTTTTTTTCACAATCTCTTAAGATGTTTAATATCTTTCACACCAGTGCACATAAATTTATAAATAAAAACACATAAATTTAGTGCAAAAGTTGTATTACCGCCACTGAAACTTTTAATCTTACTTTCAATAAAAATCTGTGAATTAATTTTTATTTTATCTTCTACGTGCAAGTTCATAAAACCCATTTTACAAAAGGAAGCGAAATGTCTTATTTTCTTTTGCTGTTATATTCAGATCAGGTGTAAAATATCCATGATCACGAAAATATCTCACGAAAATAAATAAAAATTAGCATAAAAACTGCGGTGTGTTTTTTCCTTTTAACCAATGGTAGGAAAAGCATTTAGCATAAAGCTCTGCAAACCGTCTGCAGCTTTTCTTCGTGATCAAAAACATAATTTAACTATTAAAACCCCAAAATTTATTAAAAAAAAAAGCTGTTGTTGCCAGATATGCAGTCTTATTTTTCGTCGGAAGGAATGGCGAGTATCTTAAAATCTTAAATTACTTAAACATCCGTTCTTTCTTATGTAGTAAAAGTAGCTTTCTATTTCAAAAGTTATATTTTTGGGTTCGATTTGCGGAAGGGACGCTTCGATTTGCCGAAGATTTTTGTTTACATATGAAGTTAGGGACAAGAAATGAGAATGCGTGTGTTATTATTACTTTAGAAATTTATATTTTTTAAACAGAAATTTAAGCATTTGTTAAATTTTACTACAGTTATGCATATCATTTCAGAAAACTAAACTGTCAAAAACTGATTATTTTCTGCCAGATTTCCCTTGAGTTATTTATGTATTTACTGTAAGTGTTACTGCTATGAAATTTATGTATTTGGTATTTTTAAGATTTTTTCTGAATTTCTTCTTTCACGGACTTTATATGATGAAATGCAAACTCGGATTGCATTTTTACAGACTTCTTACGAAAAAATTTTGAAACATTAAAACGAAAATTTAGATTATGTTTTAAATACAGTGCTGGCATCCAAAATGCAACGCGAAGACAGATAAGACATACCAAAGGCAAATAAATTTCAGAGATTACAACTAGTATGAATGTTAATTGATTTGAAATACAACTTTTTTTTAAGGTGAGGAAGACAAGAAATGTAATAATGAGTGTTGTCTCCACGTTTGTCAATATCCACTGCCACACGCCGCAGCATTGAGTGAAAGAAGATTCGCCTGTATTGTTGCGGAATGGCAGTTTATGCTGCCTTCACGCAAAGTTCACCTATTGTACCCGCAAGTGTAGCATGCCCGGGTAAGCCTCTCTCAATCATTGGCAAGGGGTGGTCGATGGATTTTGAAAAAAAGCAGGCCAGGGTAAAAATGCAATATGGCGGGGTAAGAAGAAAGCTTGAACATTGCGTGCAACGTGTGATCGTGTATTATCCTCTTGAAATGTGATCTCAAGCAAGCCCTGAAGGTAGGGAAGGAGAACATACTGCAAAACCTCACAGATATAACGTTGGTTGGCAACTGTATTGATAATACAAATTAGTTAGTGAGAGAGTGGAATTCAATACCACCCCACATCATTACGCTGTTTGTAGGACCAGTATGATGATGTAACAGTCAAATAGCCTTTTCCATGTGTCTTCAAACTTTAATCCAACTATCGTGGATCTGACCATCGTGGCAGGCAGAAGCATAAACGTGATTCGCTCGAAAACAGAATACCGTGCCATTTGGATGTTCATTTCCCGTTCAGTGCACCATGGCAAACGCAAACGCTTGTGGCTAAAAGTTAAAGGTTAGCCAAGCAATGGAAGCTTAGTGGACAGTCCATGTTTCGTGTAGATACCGATTGCTGCGTTGCAGAATGCATTCGTTGTCGTATGATTACAGATGTGGCAGTGTCCTTCATACGTGCAATCCGCACAATATGCCTGTCTCTACGAGGCTGTTGCAATTGCAATTGTCCGTCAGTCGTTAAATCCTGAAAACGACCAATTCCATATTCGTATGACTGTTGCTCTGCTACGTCCAACACTCTGACCCGATTTCTCAGAAGGATAATTTGCAATCTCTGTATGCAATGTTTCTACCTCGGTCGAATTTAGGTCAGAAACGTGCTCGAATGACCCCCTTTTTTTGTACGAGGCATACTGAAGCTTGATACACGAAAACTTTGACGAGAGAACAATTCACGTTATTTAGAATGCCAGTCTTTCCTCCTTTTGTATATGGATATTAAAGGGGGCTTCAGTCATCCATGATGCGAGCTTGTACTGAAATCGTAATCATTTGTATATTACACCGCAGTATACACTTGATGCAAATTTCATGCTGTTTGGATGCTTTCTTCATAATGTTGCATTTTTTAGAGCCAGCAGTTTGTTATTTCTTATATACTTGTGCTCATTTTTATCGCTGGTGAAATATGTTTTTAGTAATAAAAAGAATAATTGTATGATTATAAGAATAATTGTATGAATTTTTAGTGAGAGTTGTTTCACTTTACTTCGCTGATGTTAAATAAAGAACATCGAACAAAAAAGTACAATGATTCTAAAAAATCCGTAGGTGGTGATTTCTAGTATATATATAACTGTTGCAATGGCTTTACTTATATATGTATATATAAGTAATGATATATATAAGTAAAGACATAAATTTGAAATTTAGAACCATTTTTTAAAAAGGCGAAAAATTGAAATTCTTACGAAATTAAAGTGATAAATGAAATAAGTAGTAATGAAAATAATAAATTTCAAATAAATGGGAAAAAGAATTTAAAAAAAATTATAACCAAAACACTTCAAACAATCAATACCCCAAGTTAAAAAATCAATGAAATTTAAAGAAAAAAGAACAAAATAGAAGAGGAATCCAGTCAACTTCAATGCCACTTCGTCAGGAGGAGGAACACTGAAATTAATTGAAATCTCTCTTCCACAAAAATCCATGCTTTTCAATATCCATAATTAGCCGATGAACCAATTCAATGTATTTTAAATAATAAATGACCCAAAAATTCTGGCTCCTCTCTAAAGCAAGGTTTGTTCTTTTTTCTTTAAATTTCATTAATTTATTGAATTGGGATATTAATTGTTCGAAGTGTTTTGGTTTTAATATTTTTTAACTTCTTTTTGGCATTTACTTGAAATTTACTAAAGTTACTAAGTTCAATTTTTGTTCTTTGTGAAAAATTGGTTCGAAATTTCTTATTTTATGTCTTTACTGATATATTTTCAGAAACTTAATGCGCGAAAATACTAGGCATTATTATATTATATTTTAAAAAAATGTTTTGCAAATATGTTCTGTAAATATATATATATATATACATATATATATAGTAAAGGAATTTAAAACCTAGAAAGTGCAGTGAAAATATTTGAAGAAACGTATCTTTTTTTCCGAAACACTTGCAATAGGAATACTTAAGCAAATTACAAGTTATGAACTGGATATATATATAGTAGTGTGTGTGTGTTATATTACTAAGTGCGCAGTCATGAATCCGTTCCTTTTAACGTCTGGCTATAGACATAGCTGGGTGGATAAGGTAGGGATAAGACGTCGACAAATCTAATTTCGACAAAACATCATCTTTATATGTAGGCGCATCAAAATTATTTCTTTGGCAGACAAATTACTTTTCGATCATAATTGACTACAAATAATTTTTATATACACAGATAAAAAGCTGCGTCGTCATTTCAAGTAAATAAGCAGCAACATGAAAAATTTGCGTGTTGGAAGCGGCAACGTAGAAGTTCAAATGAAGATGGAAGAAGTTGATAGTTTCATTTTGAGTTAGAGAGAAAGTTTTGGTTTACAATTATTTGATTAGGCAGGAAGTACCTGCATTAAAACGTTACGTAATTTCGAACAATCTAGAATTTGGGAGAAACGATGAACTTTGGGGAAAAGCACCAAATTTAGCATGTTAATTTTGAGGTCACCAATTATTTTTTAAAGCAGGTATCATATTTTGTTATATCTTACATATATATATGTATGTGCAGTTTAGCCGGTTTTGGATTTTTTTTTAGTTATATACGAATTTGTGTTCATTGGCTTTGAATAATTAGAATTGTTTTACTTTTGTTTTGGTAAGATTGCTATGTAGGGGAAGAGGTGTCAATTTTTATTAGTACAAATAGTTTTGAGTCTTACAATGAAAATGTTTTGAGTCTTACAATGGTAATATTACGTTTTTGTATTTATTTGTGTATTTTTATTTTTTCCTATTTCATTAACAACTTAATCCAAATTATTATAATAAATTCTACTAACTTTTAAATTGGAATTTTTTTCAACTTTAATTTTTATTTTGTACAGGAACAATTTTTCAGCAATAGATCTTTGCTTAAATTGGTAGGACACTACGGATGTACTCATAATTTCTATATAGGGTTTATATTCTAAACAAAACAGGAAAAAGTGAAGCAAGAGACGTTGTTTACTGAGGTAGCAAGCAGCAAGCGAAAAAAAGTAATGCATACTCACAGCTTTTCTATTTATAGCTGGAAAGTCTTTGTGTTAATCCTGAGGGACTGGGACTGAGAGCAGGGACTGGGATAGAGATATCACAGTACAGAGATACTGCAGGGAAAAAGTGAGGGAATAAGGTGCAAAGTGATGCAGCAAAGCCTATCCTTTGAAGCAGCGATGCGTTTATTAAAATTTATGAATTTAAAGTGCCAATTGCTTGCAATTAGGTTTACTAATTTTTTCATACTTTATATTTTACATAGTAATATGTAAGATAAAAATATCGAAATCAAAATTATAATTTAAATTAACAGTAGCTCCTTAATTTTTAATTTTTTATTTGGGTATTTCTCCTCTCCATTCTAAAAATAGTAAAAACCATTTGTGGATTTCTACATTTCTAGACCAATGTCTATCATATGACTTATAGAAAGCTAATGACGTAGCTAATTCCGAACTTGAACTCAAAATTTTGAGAACTGAAACCATTCTATTGGTAAGCTTGTAGAGACATTAGGTTAATTACAAGCAGGAGAGGTGAAAAATATGCATTGCCTTCGCCGGGGATCGAACCACGGACCTCTGAAATACCGGCTCAGTGTGCTGACCATTACACCACGAAGGCACGCTAAGAATGTGGGAGATATACCTTATATACTCCCCTTTTTACTTATATACTCTTTTTAAAGGGCGACTAGGGTTTTAGGGAACCTAGTCGCCAAATCCTGGGTGTGGAGAGTCATCATCCACAACCCTTTTAGTTCGGGCGCCACTGTAGAGACATTAGGTTAATTACAAGCAGAAGAGGTGAAAAATATGCATTGCCTTCGCCGGGGATCGAACCACGGACCTCTGAAATACCGGCTCAGTGTGCTGACCATTACACCACGAAGGCACGCTAAGAATGTGGGAGATATACCTTATAAGCTTCCATACTGGGTAACTGCGAAATTTTGCTTCTACCTCTGTTCTCGCTAAGACGCTGTCTTGCTGCTTTCTTTCTGTCGCAGTAGAATAAAAAGTGTAAATTTTCTTGAATTTCCTTTATTACACTACTATGCGATTGTGACCGCAAATATCAATTGAAATAACCATGAATATTTAAACTGCTACGGCTGTCACGTTTGCTGTTCTTACAGATTCAACATCCTACTTTCTATGGTATCAAAGCTCCTACATCATTATATCTAAGTGCATTGTTTCTTTATGTAAATGCAATATAAATAAGGGAAGAGAGAAAAAAGGAGAATAATTGTTTTATTAAAAATTATTAAAGCGTAAAAAGCTGCGAAATGAACCGAGATTTTTATTACTTCCTTGTACGAAATAAAGGAAGGATTGTTAACAAGAAAAGTTCCAGGTACCGTATTTCAACGAAAATATTAATTATGATCCTATCGAATGCAATGTAACGATGTTTTCGCCTGACATCTGTATGTAAGGACAGAATGAAGGACTATTTTTCCCCAAAAGAATAAAGGACTATTTTTTCCCAAAAGAATTAATTATAAAGCTGACTTAAAATGGATTCAGAACATATTTTTTTCTTGGCGTCTGTGCGTACGTACGTACATATGTATGTATGTATCTTCCATAACTGAAAAACGATTAGCCTTAGAACGTTGAAATTTTGTATATAGGACTGCTATAGCATGTAGTTGTGCATCTCCCTTTTTGGTTGCAATCGGCCGCACCAAAAGTATGTAAATAAATAACACAAAGATACCCAATCTGTTACTCTGCTCCGTGAGTTCAGTTTTTTTTATCCTCATATGCTGGTAAATCGTGCATTTTGTGCTTTAAAAATGATTGAATTACGTTGTAATTATCTTCCGCTTAAGGTTTTTATGCCTTTAGTTAACCTGAATGCAATAGTTGTAGAGTTATCAACAATTTAAAAGTTGTTTAACTGCGGTTAAGCCTAATTTTTTACCATAGCAGCCACATTTGTTTACATTTGAAATTTAGCAGAATAGTGGATTTTTTGGTAATCTAGAGAAACTAAGCTTCGCAACAACAAAGATAACGTCCTCTTTTATTATTGCGAATTAAATCATGCT
>KK116625.1:6994-17970 GCA_000611955.2 Stegodyphus mimosarum
AAAAAAAAAAAAAAAAAAAAACATCCGTTTGGGCATAATATAAAATCTGAAAGCTTTCGAATTTCATTTTCATTTATCTATTTATATTTTAATTTTTTCCATTGCAAGTTTTAACAAAAAAATACTAACACGCAAAATCGTCCAGATCGATATTCCGTCAGTGTGAAAACAACCTTTTCGTTAATATGTTTTTATTTCCCTCCCCCCCATCTCTCTTCGTGTTCTAAACAAAGACTATTCGAAATACGGGTATAGTTCGACTGCCCTCATCCGAAACTATAAGCGCAAACACGCATGCGCCATTCGGACCGAATTATTCTAAAGATAGGGTGAAAGGATGACGACTTTTTTCCCCTCCAGCATATCTCTTTCCGGAGATGAGAAGACTTTCACGTGACCTTTAACGTCGCAGCAAGTAACAACGCTCCTTTTGGACCCCTTTTTTTGCCTATGTGTTTTGGCAGAATGCCAGCCAGGGTTGCGTTTGAGACGGCCGAACTATAATACTCAATTTTTAAGAACATAGATAAAAAGTAAACATATCTTAAGAGTACCATGTACTGAACACACAGATGTAGACAACCTAGAATGGAATCATCCAAAATTGTGTTCTGAAATGGTAGTCTAGCAAAAGATGCTGAAGTTGAAGATGATGAAAACGGGAATCTGCCTATCACTAAGTGACTATGAAAGAATGACATTTAACAATTTTTTAGAATGTGATGTAGAGCTTTCCCAGATATGTGATGACTACGCGTTACATGCGAAGATCGCGTGTTCAAAATAGTGTAATAGAAATTAAAATGAGAAATGCTTGAGTTTAAGACTTTTCTTCTGATGCTTATGAAAATACTGAAGAAACCCAACAAAAGCGAACTCCCTACTACAGCGCATACCCATATTGCGATGCATGTAATTAATACATTTTTATTCACACAAACAGTAGCAATCGAAAATGATAATATTTTATATTTTCGGATAAAAATTTGGATAAAAGTTTTACGCAATCCGCATCACGTCAGCAAAAAATCAAATTAATTTTGTATTCAGAAGTTAAATAATGGTTAAATTTGTCAATATTTTTTGTAATTTATTTTTAATCTGTTCATATTTTTGTTTAAATCACTATTCATAATTATAAACATAAATTTTAGAAGATGTGTTATATAAGAATTAGTATATAACAGAAGAAAAGAAACGGCATGATATCTGGCTAATTTGATAACATTTATTATTACAAATTATGGATCGTGTCAGCCGACCTAATTTCAATAAGATTATTCCCTTTCTGTCGTGACGATTTAATACTATCTGCAAAATTATCCAATGCAAGTCTAACAAATCTGCATGCTATTTCCGCAATTTAGTTAAAATTGCGAATTTGTGAAATTCTATGTAGTATTTATGATCGTTGGCATATTGTTTTGTTGGTTATTACATACAAATCAAAGTTTAACGCACAGTAAAGATATGGTTTGAAAAGTCGTACTAACTCAAGCAAACAGGAATTAATAACTTTAGTGAATATTTAGTGAATTTTAGTGATTACGTTATTCAAAATTTGATGTCTCTAGGTACAATTCTTTTATCACAGTGCGAGACACATACATACATTTATGCAGATTCTTCATTATTTAATTTCTTTAAACATAACACAGGGCGATAATATTTGGTGGCACCAATTTGAAAAGCGAACTGACATTTATAGTGAATCAACGCAAAATGCCAAAACGAAATTAATAGCCCTTCTGGGCTTATGCCCTTTTGGCTAATTATGTGAACTTTTATTTAGAAAATATAGTAATTCCCCTGTACCCGCGAGTATTACGTACTAAAACATACCATGGGTACACTGTTGTTTGTTCTTGTGTCAAATGGCCAGACACTTGCAACGCGGTGCTATCAGTCATTTAGCCATCTTATCGCCGACAACATTGACAAAGGTGCACCACAGAAGGCTATCGATTTTACACAGTCCAGTCACATTAATGTGACCACCACGTACTTTCCATGTCAGAGTTAAATAACCAATCACAGAAGGCAGGTGGCAGCACAGTGCAGTTGAGCGTATATAAAGGGTGTGTGAGGGCTTCGGAAAACATTTCAATCGTTGGCGTAATGCAGAAACGAAGCGATTTATCCGACTTCCAAAAGGACATGATCATTGGCTTTCGGGCCAAGGGTGGAAGCATTTCCGAAACGGCTGAGTTTGTGAACTGTTCGCGTGCCGCCGTGGTAAAAGTGTACCGTGCATGGCAAAATGGGACTGTCCAAAATCAGCGACGTGGCAAATGTGGTGCACCACGGGCCATAGATGACAGAGGCGAACGACGGTTGCGGAGATGCGTTCGGGCAGATAGACGGGCTACCGTTGAGCAACTGACCACCAAAATGAACCAAGGGGCTACCAAAAGTGTCTCCCAAAGTACTATTCAGCGAACATTGCTGCGTCTGGGCCTCCGAAGCAGACGCCTGGTTCGTGCACCTATGCTGACTGCTGTTCATCGACGGCGAAGGCTAGAATTTGCACGCCAGTACAGCAGCTGGACGTCCACTGAGTGGCGACAGGTTGCGTTTTCGGATGAATCGCGTTTTATGCTCCATCGGACAGATGGACGTTGGCGTATAAGGCGTGAAACCTCTGAAAGGAACCACCCTGCAACCATTGCCGGAACGGTCCAAGCTGGAGGCGGGAGCATTATGGTCTGGGGAATGTTTTCCTGGCATTCTCTAGGTTCACTGATCATTGTGGAAGGCACAATGGATCAATACAAGTACGCATCTGTCCTTGCGGACCATGTTCACCCCTACATGCGCATTGTTTTTCCTCAGGATGATGGCATCTTCCAGCAGGACAATGCGAGGTGCCATACAGCTGCCAGTGTACGTGCGTGGTTCGAAGAGCACCAGGATGAGTTTACCGTCCTCCCCTGGCCAGCAAACTCACCTGACTTAAACCCAATCGAGCATCTGTGGGACCATCTCGATCGAGTTGTTCGCGCCATGGATCCTCAACCGCGTAATCTAGCGCAGCTGGCCACGGCATTAGAGTCGGCATGGCTCAATATCCCAGAGAACACCTTCAGGGACCTATGTGACTCTCTTCCTGCACGTCTCGCAGCAGTCCGCTCTGCGAAAGGTGGTTATTCTGGCTTTTGACAGATGGTCACATTAATGTGACTGGACTGTGTATAATCACGAGAACAGGGAAATCCCACCCGTTTTGAGGGAGAATACCCAAGAGAACTGATCCGAGAGTCTCCCACCCATCTTATCCTCCCACCAAACCTCTCGAGAGGACTTTCAGCTATGACGTAATTTGAGTGTCCCCATGCCATACAGACACTATACACTCACAAACATTCAAGGCTTTCCGGAGATTCGGATGTGAGCTTACAGATACAGTTGGCCAAAAGCGCTTATTAGTATACCCATCACGGTGGATCTGTGAAACGTAAAACGGCGGATAACAGCGAAAGCAATGTTAAAAAAAATAATAACCTTGCAACATCACAGTTAGGAGAATTAATAAATCAAGGGCATATAAGGCATTGCTAGCATTCAATAAAATAATAATTAAATATTCTATACATTATATTAAGTCATATAATATACTTTTAAGTAAAATGCGGCAAAATAAATTATACTTAAAAGTACAATATTTTCTTATTCGTACCTATGAAAGTATCAAGATTCTTCAATTTTAAGGAAACCCGCATCAGCCGGGAGAAGAATGACTGCAGTCAAACAAGTGCATATACTGTACAGCGCAATGTGCTGTTTTAAAGTAAAAGATTTTTTACATTTTTATTTTTCTGTTTAAACAATTTTTTTTAATATAGGGCACCATGATTTGCAATCACTAGTAGCTTCACTACTTCTTTATTTTGGAATTCTTCTTGAAGTAAATAAGAACTTTCTGAAGCATGAAACCCGCGATAATATGATGCCAATGAGAAGAGGTGGCCAACTTTTGTGTACTAAAGATTTATTTTGTTCTAAAAAATGCATCGCGATCGACCCGTTGTCACAGGCCTATTTTGTTGTTGTTGCTCATGCTCACTTGTCTGACAGAGTCAGCCCAAGCCCAGGAGAATTCTCGTGTCAAGGAGCGCTAGATTACGCCTGTCTTTGGCAACAGCCTTGAGCACCTAACAGGTGACAGTACGATTTGGCACAGTTCCACCCCCAAACTTAATGGAGAGCACCTCGGGGGGACAAGCCCGAGGGTCTCCCACCCCTCTCCCCTTCCACCAAACCACATGAGAGGACTTTCGGCTCGCCGCATATTTAGAATGCCATAATGCCGCAGACACTATACATTTACAAAACATCCATGCCTTCTCCGGGATTCGAACCCAAGCCCTTCGGCACAGCAGTCAGTGACGCTAACCACTATACCGGTTGGGCGGCTCAGGCCTATTTTAAAGATGGCGAGAGGTGTGTAAAATACTTAATATGTTAAATTATTATTATACATGTATTTTACATTATAAAACAAACAGTTTATGGTCTAAAATTATATACCCAGATAAACTTACGCAACAAAATTATTGATTGACAATGTTAGCAAAAAATTAAAGAGAAAAACAGAAAAAGAATATATTTTATTACTTTTCCTTGATGAGAAGATTGGATTTTCATGTCTTTAACCAGGGAATCATAATTAGGTGTATATCTTGACAAAACTAATATTAAAGAGTCTTCAGTAATGTGTATTAGTCAACACAGAACGTTGTTCAGTCTTCGCTAACTTCAAGCAGGAAAATGGCGATTCGCTGAGGGGAGTGGATTCGAAACAAGAATTAAATATATTTTCTACAGTTGGTGATGCTTGTTTTTTTTTTTTTTTTTTTTTTTTTTTTTTTTTCTCTCCCGGTTAGCATACTTCCAAAAATCATCTTAAAATTTTTATTTTCAAATATCTCGGCTGCCAGTTCTTCTCAAGAGCCTAGAGCTTCATTTTTCTCTTCAATTAAGGATTTTCTTATGTGTTTATGCACGCATGGTTTCCCCACCCGAGGATTACTTGAGATGCCGGGAATAGCGAGATAAAACTCACGCTGATGCCGGCCTGTATTAAAGAACAAAGTATCTATGTCGCCAGAATTCTGTACCTAACAAAAGCATAGGTTTCTTTGTACAATAAATGTAGTTGCACTGCTCATTTATATCTCTGCTCTAACGCATTGTAAACAAAACGCCCTAATGCCTCTCTCTAACTGTAATTGAAAACTTGGTTTTCTATACATCATGCCGCGTAATAAGTTTCTGTTTTTAAAGTTGCACGGGATCGACTCGTTGGTTACCCCTGCTAATGAGAATAGGGACGATGCTAGGAAGCAAACTGAAAACAAATTTACTGCAGCAGAACTGTGGGTACAAAAGCAAAGGCAAATACTTTCTGATTACTGATAACCCCGACAGGTATTCAATTTAAAACTGATTTTAAAGTCTAGGACTATCTTTAATCTGAGACTACACATGAAGTTCTGCGATGGGCATTTTCATTGCCGAATTTGGTTGTAACAATCCGAAACAAGCGAGAAGTTTCGTGGAACGATAGAATTTAGCATGTATAAGCTAGTGTATTCTGGCTAAGTAGCGAACTACTCCCTAGGTACAGACTCGCACCTTAGTCGCTGCAAACTGTGAATATAAATCCGCATACTGGCCAACCTAGGCACTCAAAACTCGGGAGAATATTTTTAGAAATCAGATTTATTTTCAATGACAAAAAAATTTTTAAATGATAAAAATATATTTTTTAACAATGCATTAACTTCAAATCCTTACTAATTAATATCTGAAAGTTCAGTTACTTATTCTTAAATGCAAACAGTATATTCTGCATTAATAACTTTTTTAACCTTTCTTTCCATAGAAAAAAGTAACTTTTCCTTTTTTCAATAGAACTCATGTTGTCCTTGTGTTTTTGTGTACGAACATGTTTGAGAACATGGGCCCTTCCAACACGCGAAATCGAAAAATCGCAGTGACAAACGGTACACATCGCAAATGCATTATATTTCCTTGAGGATATATTAGACGAAAAGTCATCATCTGTGTACGATTTTTGAAAAGTACCTGAATATTTTACCTTTTTCGCAGACATAACTAATATGAAATATCGTAATTTCTTAAACTATTTCTCGAAAGCACGTGCGTTCAAGCAGGTCACAGACAAGATGAACGAAATAACAACATCGATTTTACTTTTTGCTCATTGGCTAATATGTGCCAGATGACACGCAGTGGCACTCGATGCTCATTGGAGAAATGGAACATGATGTTTTCGGACACTTGTTCTCACTCACAAAACAGAAAGGCGCCTAATTTCCCGCTGATAAAACTACTTTCGTTTTCTACGTACCCTGGTGTGCAAAAATTAAGGACGAATTCGAAAAATTAGCATATCAGCTGAACGAAGAGGCAGAGCGGACAGAAAGACCAAGGGAGTGTCTGAGTAGTATAAAGCATGTTGTCGGTGTAAGATCAGTATTTCTGGCAAAGAGATTGCACGCCGTATAGCAGTTAAAATCACACCGAATTGCTGTCTCAGCGAGAAATGGCGAATAATCAATCGTTAGACGACATCTGGATGCTTTTACCCGAGGTCGAATCATTGGGAAGTTGGTGGAAGGCCGCAGTGTGACAAGTGTGGCTGCAGAGTTCGGAATTGCTCACAGCATCGTTTCACGACTTTGGAGACAATTTCAAACTACAGGAACAGCTATCCGGGGGTTTAGTAGTGGTCGTCCACGAGGAACCACACCCGCAGATGACCTGTATATTGCCTTACAGGCCAAAAGAAACAGGCGGCAGACAGCGGGAGAAATCGCTAGACACACGACACAGGCGACTGGACGACCGATATCGCGTTTTACCGTGGCCAGAAGACTGCACGGTGGTGGTCTGTTTGCACGACGCCCTGTACGGTGTGTACCTCTAACGCCTGCCCATCGGAGAAGGCGTTCTCTGTGGTGCCGGGAACACCGGAATTGGAGAGACAATGAATGGGGACGAGTACTCTTTACAGATGAGAGCAGATTTAGTCTGAGTTGCGATTCTAGACACATACACATCTGGACAGAGCGGGGAACACGCAATAACCCCTTCAACATCATCAAAAGGGACTGTTTTGGAGGTCGCGGAGTTCTCGTTCGAGCAGACATAATGCTTGGTAGCCGGACCGACCTTCATATCTCCCAAGGAGGTTCGTCACCTGGGACTGCTATTGTAACGAGGTTCTTCTTCCTTACATGCGTCTTTTCACAAGGGCTATGGGTCCTCAGTTCCTCTTCATGGACGACAACGCTCCACCTCATCGCACAGTTACTGTCGAAGAGCTGTTGGAGAGTGAAGATATTGAACACATGGATTGGTCGGCAAGGTCTCTGGATCTAAATCCCGTCAAGCATGTACGGAACTTACTAGGGAGACCCGTGGCAGCACATAACTTATCGCCAGTAACGATTCCGAAACTGCGATTGGTGCTACAAGAGGAACGAGCAGCAGTGTCTCAACAGCTCATTAACAACCACATATCCAGCATGCACAAATGATGTGAAACCTGCCCAGCAGTCAGGGGAGATCATATCCCTATTAAAGACCGGATGTTTCTTGTTGGACACCCATCACAGGGATGTTTCGGCCTTCAGTCGCATTGCGCTCCATGCTACTTTTTCAATAAAGTTTCTTTTCATCCCTCTGATTTCTCTTTTAGTAAGTGTTGCTTACATTACTCATCTCCTTACGTATTGGGGATCTTACGGTATTAAATGTGTTGATTTGGAAAGCTTTTGTACAAAGTTATATTGAAAAAACCGTCTCGTCCTTAATTTTTGCACACCAGTGTAGTCTAGAGAGAATACACCCCAAATCACTTTCATACACCCCAAATCACTTTTTTGGGGGATGCAAATAACGAAGTATTAAAAAAAGCTACGTAAAACTCGTAAGAAATTTTAAGAATAAGAGAAAGTCGGGAGAAATATATTGTAAATCGGGTTGGTGGAAGAACGATCAGAAATCGAGAGTCTCCCACCTAAATCGGGAGAATTGGCAACTCTGTATGGCCTTTTAATAATCTGCAGTTTGACAGCGTGATACAACAGACAAATGATACTACGAACGCTCAATAAACAGATAACAGCGTAACCATAATCATTTTGAAATCCGTTAAAAAAATTCATTCCCAAGAAATCATACTTACCAGCTTTAATTTTCCCTGTCATCAAGGCTTCAGTAAAGGCAAGGTATCAACTACATAAAGAAGGAAAAAAAAAAGGAAAAAATTACTTCTTTATAAAATAAGCTTACAACAGGTAACAAACAATAAACTCATAATAAAATTTTTACGAATAAAAACCATGCTCTTTTAATATCGAAACTTAGCAAGAATAGATTTATTCTCTACAGTTACCACTTCTCGCAGCGCGAAATTAAAAATAGACTCAAATGAGAAATTCGCCGAACTTACTGAAATATTTTACACTGATAGATTCAAACATTTTTATTTATTTATTTACTTTTTTAAGAAGATAAATTTAAAGACGTTTTCGTCGCTATGAGAGGAAAAGAACTTCAATCTGAAAACTTCAGATTACAGGCTAAACAGTTTACCATTTGTAGTAAACTATGGTAACTGGATGACAGAAGTTGCATCACGACGTGGCCTCCAACATCTTGGATCACGTAGAGAAACGGAAGTAACGTAGATGCGTATAAATGACGTAATGTTTTTCAAAGTTTCGTTTCTACTTTGTGGCAACTTTTAAGTTTTATTTTTCTAGCAACGATGATTTTTGATGATCAATTTCATTTAATTTTCCTTTATTATTTTTACTTATTCGATATATAATGATTTAATTTGTCATTATTTTAATTCAGCATCTCATTATTAAATATTTATTCATTTTTTAATTGATTTCATTATTTATTTTAATAATAATACATTTTCCTTGAATTTCAGAAAGCTAGGATTCGAGTCCATAACCTCTCGCATTGAAAATATGCACTTCATTGCAAAGCAATGCATATTCATTCGCAACATTCTGACCTTGTCTAACAGCGAAAACAACCATGACGTTTGGAGGACTGCTGCACATGCCCAAGCCGTTTCGTTTTACGCCTTTGCGCATCCCCGACGGCGAACGAATCCATTCTTAAAGAGTAAAAAATTTCAAAATACAGAAAAACATAAAACACCAAACACAGAGGGAAAAAAAAACGATTTTTTACAATTAAAATTACAGTTTCTACGCAAAAACAAGCAATTCGGCCATACGGCACGAAGACAGATTTTTCGACGCACAAAATGGAAGTTTACTTTTGGTCCCACTTTGCAAAAAGACACTGAAGTTGGCGCACCAAATCACTTAATTCACTATTCTACTAAGCTTTTAATTCTACAACTATTGCATGCAGATTAACGAAAGACATAAAAACCTTAACCGGAACATAAAAAACAACATCCTTTAATCATTTTTAAAACAAAAAAATGCACTGTTTACCAACATATAAGAATAAAAAACTGAACTTACTGTGCCGGGTAACAGAGTGGGTGTATATATATATATATATATATATATATATACTATTATACAATTTATCTTTATGTGCGATATATATAGTATACATATATAATTCATTAATTTATTTACATATTTAATTCATTTAATTAATTTATATTGCATTGTTACGACCTCCTGATGACGATGCAGCGAAAGATGTAAATTACTTTCTTCTTTTTCTGAAACTGCTTTCATTTTTGGTTTAAACTGTTTTTGCACTTTTCATGCCATTACTCGCTGTGCTTCCCGTTTTTATTATTGCATGTGATTTATTTCCAGATTCAATGTGGGAGGGATTTTAAATGTTTTAATTCAATCTCTTTGCATATAAAAATTATCCATCCAACTATTCATATATATATATACATATATATACTATTCATATATATATATATATATATACATATATATACCCTCTCTGTTACCGAGCACGGTGCTATACGTTTGATGCAGTCGATTGCAACCAAAAAAAGGAGGTGCACAACAACAAATTATAGCAGTCCCATATACAAAATTTCAAATTTCAACGTTCTACGACTACTCGTTTTTGAGTTACGGGAGATACGTACACACGTCAAGGGAGGGAAAACATTTGCATGCAATTTAAATCTTTGTTTACAATTCATTTTGGCAAAAACAGTCTTTTATTCTGTCCGTACATACAGATCCCACGCAAAAACATTGTTCAAATGGACAGCGGTCAAAATGGATATTTTCGTTGAAATATGAAACCCGAAATTTTTCGATATTACAATACTTCCTTTACTTCGCACAAGGAACTAAAAAAAACACCTTCCTCCCCAATATAAACCGCAAATAAGACGCATGTTTAATAAAAATTCAGCAAGCATCTCAAAAATAGCATAACAAACATGTCTCTCCTCAATTAAAATGTTCCCAAAAATAACACAAAAAGATGGAGTATTTCGCAAACCAGAAGATAACAAAACACAAAAAACTGCACATTCAGAAACTATTCATAAACCATATTATGAACTGTAAGATTACCATTTCCAGTCCCCGTTTCCCACATATCTCAAATTAGCTACTGTGGATAATGAAAACGCCTCATAGTGGGGGAAGAACAAGAAGAGAAAAAGCATTATTCTTTATTTTCCAATAAGCTCCAAGCTGTGTCTGCCTGTCAACACTCAAGGCTGAATCCACGATTAACATTTGTTTTCCTACCTGTTCAAACTTGTTCCAAGAATGCATCTTGTTGAAGAAGCTTCTTGTAATTCAAACATTTAAAGAGATCCATCTTTTCAGCTCCCGAATATATTATCAATGATAAAACTTTATTTTAATGATTTCAAAAGAAGCATCATATATAAAATAATCATGCATAATAATATATTGCATTTAATTAAATGAACTCCTTTTTTTTTTTTTTTTTTTTTC
>KK116625.1:21519-62310 GCA_000611955.2 Stegodyphus mimosarum
TTTTTTTGCTTCTATGTAGAGTCTTTTAAGGTTACTATGTAAGGTTCTATTACGTTTTGCATTGATTTTATTTCAGAAAGCTTTCAGTTTGCTTATATGCCTTATACTATTTCAGTTTATTATGGCGAGCAAGCGTTTTTTATCAGACGAATGATAAATGAGCCAATTAGTTATATGAATGAGAGTCATGATTCATTTCCTAAAGAGTTAGAAAGCGGTATTTTTACGGTTTCTCATATGGACATTTTGTCAGAGACTGAGTTCACTGAGTGTCATCTTCCAGTTCACGTGAAATATTTCACTTTTTGTAAATAGACCTGCTTGCATATTTACTGCAAGACTGGCTACAGGCGTTCCATACAAACTCTTTTCTTCACAAGACCGGATAGACAGAAATCTAAAAGGATTAATTTCGACAAACGCCACAAAAGAGAAATCTACAGTCCTCCCCGTATCAGTCTTAACTGCGACCAACGCTTTCCCATTTCTCCTCTCCAGCTATGTAAACCACAATGTATAAAGACATTAATTTTAGACACGCCGCTTCTTTCACAGATAAAGCTCGCATTTAAACAATCATGAACATTCAATAGTTTGCATGTGTATGTCTGTGTATATATATACATAAAATTTGCAAAGAAAACCAAGGAAAAAAACATTAAATTAATAAATGAATTTCAAAATTTATTTCAGAAAGAATTAAAAAAGTAAAATCTTGCACTATCACTGCAAAGTTAAAATTGTATTTTATAGGGAATATAAAAATGAAAAATTATCTCTTAGGAAATGTGAAGTATTACATATTCTATATTTTCTCATTTATATATTTTCTGTTATACAATGGTTATCATAACTTAAGGAAAAATCACAAAAATCACGATTACTGAAAAAGTTATATGTAGAATTTTATGAAACTTACCCACAATATATAACACATAGTAAGGTATCAGATAACATAAAAAGAAATTACCAGACAGTTATGGTAATATAGAAATTAGCACATGTATAAAATGAACAAATCGAAGGTGTCACTTTGCTATAGGAAAAGTACCTTCAATATGCAATATGATCGCCTCTAGAAGCAATACAGCACATACAGCGATGTGTGATGCTTTCAATTATGCGGTCTATCGGCTCCTTAGGAAGCGAGAGCCACTGCCCTTGCAAAGCAGTTGCAATCGCGGCAAGGCTCTGAGGGGGCGGAATGAGAGCAACTAGACGTGTCCTTAAACATCCCAAACGTGTTCGATATGATTCAAGTCCGGGGATCGAGCTGGCCACTCCATGCGCATAATTGTTTCCTCTTGAAGATAATCATCTACGACGCGACCCGTGTGTGGTCTTGCGTTGTTGTCCTGTAACAGAAAAGCATCACCTATTGCCCCGGCATATGCGCGCACATAAGCATTAAGGATGTCACCTCTATGAACCTGAGCATTCACGATACCATTGGAAAGACATGGAGGTCTGTGCGTCCACCCAAAGAGATGCCACTCCAAGCACAGACACTGGTTCTTCCGTATGCATCTCTTTCACGGATGTTTGACGGATGATATCGGATTCCAGGTTCTCTCCATATCAAATAACGCTTACTGTCGCTTTCTAGACTAAACCTGGACTCATCCGTAAAGAGAACAGCCCTCCATTGATCATGCGTCCAGTGGACATGTTGTCGTGCCCACTGCAAACGGTCCCTCCTATGACGTGACGTGAGCGGCAAACAAATGGCTGGTCGCCTTCCATACAGACCACCTTCGTGAAGCCTTCTACGCACAGCTGACGTTCACACCAATCTCCCGGTGGCTGCAGCAAGGGAGGATCTAAGAAGAGTGGGAATAGCGGTTCTATTCCTGCGTGCACATAGTGTCACATATCGGTCATCGGTGCTCGTCGTAGCAGTTGTCAGTCCTCGGCTGAACCTCCTAGATGCCGAATCTGTGGTTTGAAATTGCCTCCAAAATCAATGTACCACAAAAGGACTTACGTTTAGCCATCTGGCCACTTTTGTTTGACTTTGTCCGGCCTCTACTCTCCCAATGACTCTCCATCGTAGTTCTGCAGGCAAATGATGCCTGGAGGTCATTGTTACGAATTGGCTATATCAGATTTCTGATGTCACCATCACAGTGAAATATGTGGGCTTGCTCTCAAACATGAACTTTTATGCTCCTCGCAGATGATGTATTTCGAGTGCAGCGCCACTAATTTGCATATTGCAGTTTTGCTCAGCTAATCTTACTTGGCAACATATTCAAATTTTACACGGTTTGGCTTATTTTTGAGGGAGTTATCGCTATTTTTGTGATTTGTCCTTAATTTATGATAAGTGTATATTATATATAATTCATATTATTATAATATATAATACAGATCTTTGTTTATATGTTCCATATTATATATATAATATGTAACCATCAGGATTCGAATTTGCGACCGTTATTACATGAGCTAGATGACGTATGTTTATGTTATCACATAAGTCTACGTCCAATTATACATGTAAGCTCACTGGAAACAAAGAATTCAAACAAATTTCATAATTAAAATTTTCTTGGATTACATGTAATTATACAGTTAAACATATAGAATGGTTGATTGTTTATTACTATATGAATCATCTATTGATTTGTTTTAAACAAAACATTTTGGACATTTGATCCTGAAACAAGAAAATTACAAGGACTACACCTTCAATTTCTCTAAGAATGCTTAATTCTAAGAAACGCATACAACAACTATCATAGCTATGAAAGCTTAGGGAAACGCATACAACAGCTAGCTTAGCTATGAAAGCTTGTAAGGTTTTAGTTAAACTAACCAAGTTTATTTTAATTTAAATCTTTTCTATCTCCTCTCTGCTTCAACTTCCTGTCAGAAGAAGCGCGCGTTTTTAGCTTATGCTAATTTTTGAAGTTCAGCCAAGCACTATTTAAGCCAGAGGTAGAAACCTCTCGGTGTGTGAGAGCTTTGCCTCAGATCACGGTCACGCTGCTAAACGTTCGCCTGACCAGCTAGCAGTTTAAATTTATAAGCCATAGTGCTTACTACGTGATTGCATTGTAAAATAAATTAAAGTGCGGTAGTATTTAGTATATCTTGCTACGCACCCTTTTAGATAGAGGCCAACTTCCGCGAATTGCTCTGCGAAGCAAAGTTTAATTTAAGTTCTATTTTAATTTATTTAAATTTATTTGATTGTTAAGTTCGACCAAAGTGTGGTCTGTTACGTTCTGTATCTCTCCCGAATTGGGAGGTTTGTATTTAATAGTGATTGAATAAAAGAGGATTTCAAATCCCTTCACGTGCAGTTATTCTCCAGCCCAGCAGTTACATCAGAACATAGCGTACCTTCCGCTCCCTGTTCCAGTTCAGGACTTAGAACGTAAGGATAAGAACCCTTTACAGAATTTACCATGTTCTCAAAGAATACACACAGAATGCTAAGTCCTGATAATGGCGCCCGCACAGAAAGAAGAGGATGGCCTCAACAACAAGAAGACGAACCTGAGACACCTGCTGTACCTGTCCAGAATCCTGAGATAGCACCTCCTGGCATAGAAGGATTCGGCTACATCGTACAAACCATGCGAGCAGCCATGAAGCCAGCGGCAAGTTTTGACGGCAAGACAGCCGTAATCAATTTCCTGGAAAAGCTAGACTCCCACTTCATGCTATATCCAGTCCACGAATTTCAGAAAGTCGCTCTTGCTACCAGCGCTTTGAAGGGCCAAGCGCTAAGTTGGTTCAAGTGCATCGGAAAGAATCTCTTGGGGGAACCAGGAAGCCCCACATACACGTATGAAAATTTCAAGAATTCTCTAGTGAAAGCATTTCCCGTGGTGCGAGATCGAGCCAGATTGGAAGCTGAACTGTTTAGCCGATACCAAGAAAGAATAGAAGATTTGTCTAATTTTATTTTGAGGAAAATTCAAGTTTTCAAGCTTTTGTATGGAAGTCGCCCGGATCCTGAAATTATTCAAGTTATACTTCCTAGGCTACTGCCCCAAGTTCAAGATTTCATCGAACTAAGAAATCCAACAACATTAGACAGATTATTTGAGCTCGCGGTACAATTTGAAAGCCGAAGAACAGCCGACAACGAACGACGACGCCAATTTGAGCGAAGAAGTCAGTGGAGTTCGCCAAGACCGCAGCAAAAGCAAAATCAAAGTTACGGGAATAAGGCGAAGCAATGGCCGAAGAAAGATGTGTCTCCTAAAGCGAGCGGCGAACGAAGGGAATTTAATAGAAGAACAAGCAAAGATTCCGAGGGCAACCAGAAGAAAAAGAATTTAAACTAAGAGGGATTTCTTCGAGGAAGGTGAAGAAGTCCGAAGCAGCGCAAAACCCTTCCAAAATCAATTTAAACACCGTGGTCGTTAAGAATTTGAGTTTGCCGAAGATTGAAGTTCTAATCAACAACATACCGGCGACAGCCCTCTTGGATACAGGAGCCCAAAGCAGCTTCGTATCGGAAAGATTCTTTAAGAAGCACTTTCGACGTTACAGAATTTTTAGTGCAAGAGACACGGATGTCATAGCGGCCCAAGGAGAAAAATGTAGCTGTTTAGGAAAAGTACCATTGTTCGTGCGTATCAACAACGAACAGGTAAGAATCCTGTTTTATATTGTGCGTAACCTGCAGACTTGTATTATTCTAGGTGTGGACTTTTTTAGTTTGGCAGAAGCAAAAATTGATTTCAAGGGGGGAGAACTAACATTAAATATGAAGCCAATTGAAGCGAAGAATGATAAGCCCCCGCAGCTGGACTTGGAACATTTACAAGCAGAGGAAAAAGAGAAAATCCAAGGTCTGGTAAGTCACTTTGCGAATTTATTTAGTGATGTACCAGGCTTTACGCAGGTGGTGAACCACGACATTGACACGGGGGACGCTCAGCCAGTTAGGCAAAAGCCATATAGATATGATAGGACAAAAGAGGAAATAATTGAACATCATATTAAAGAGATGTTAAAGAATAAAATCATCACGCCAATTTCTAGCAGTTATGCTAGCCCCGTTGTCCTGTGTAAGAAAAATAATGATTACCCGATTACGCACCCGAAGCGGTGGCGTTTTGCTATAGATTATCGCAAGTTAAATTCAGTTACAAAATATCCTGTATATCCGTTGCCGATAATTGAAGAAATTATTCGAAATATTTCGTCTACAAAATACATGACTACATTAGATCTCACGAGTGGCTATTTTCAGATTGGGGTAAAACCCGAGGACGTACACAAAACCGCGTTCATAACGAAATCTGGTACGTACGCATTTCTTAGAATGCCGTTCGGATTATCCGGCGCGCCGGCAACGTTCCAAAGATGTATGGACATCGTCTTAAGACCAGTCCTTGGTAAAAGCACTTTCATATATTTAGACGATATTATAATTACGAGTAGTACTCTAGAACAACACTTACAAGATTTAAGAAAAGTATTTTCATTGTTAAACGAAGCTGGTTTAAAGATAAATGCGTCTAAATGTAAATTTGCCGCAAAAGAGTTACGTTATTTAGGATTTAAAATTTCCCAAAAGGGAATCGAAACGGATCAGTCAAAAATAGTAGCCATTAGAAATTATCCTGTTCCTAAAACAGCGAAGAAATTATCGTCGTTTCTCGGGATGTGTTCATATTACCGGGCTTTCATTAAAGACTTTGCAAAAATAGCTGAGCCACTGCTAAAGTTGAAAAGAAAAAAAGCTAGGTTTTCGTGGTCAGCAGAAGCCAACTTGGCGTTTCAAAAATTGAAAGACGCATTGACTCAAGCTCCCGTCTTAAAATTTCCAGAAGGGGATAAGGGATTAGAGATTTCAGCGGACGCTTCAGATTTCGCGATTGGTGCAGTGCTTTCCCAAAATGGTCAGCCCGTGGCTTTTTTCAGCCGAACATTAAATGAAACCCAAAGAAACTATTCCGCAACAGAGAGAGAAACTCTCGCAGTGTTAGCATCAGTACAGAAATTTCGTGTGTTCTTTGGAAGTTCTCCAGTAACTGTATATACCGACCACGCGGCGGTCACTAGACTCTATTCTGGAAAAAATTTATCACCCAGATTAATAAGGTGGGCTCTCAAATTACAGGAATATAACCTAATAATTAAACATACGCCGGGAAAAGAAAATGTTGTGGCAGATGCTTTAAGCAGAATTAACTTAGATGAAAATGGAAGTGTAATTAAGATAGCCATGTTAACATCCAAAGTATTAGATTCTCGTGAAACAGTAATAGCCGAACTCAAAAAAGATCCGGAGTTCAAAAATATATACAATTATTTGGCCGACCCTGAGAATTTCAATCATCCGGATATTGTGCCGATAAGAAATAGGGCCGAAAATTACGAATTAATTGACGGACTGTTATTCTATACGAAAGCTACTAATGAGAATCATGAATATAGACCGGTTATCCCAGCTAGCATGAGGTTGAATGTATTAGAAGAGTTGCATGATTGTGCCATTTCGGCTCATTTAGGTATAAGAAAAACTGTTCAGAGAGTTCGCGAGGCAGTTTTCTTTCCAGAACTGCAAAAGTTTACTAGGGCGTATGTCCAGTCGTGCCCAACATGTCAATTAAATAATTATGTTAATTTCCGCCCGGCCGGGTTCCTAAATAGTATTAAATCAGAATTCCCAAATCAAATAATAGGCATCGATTTACTTGGACCTTACCCTCGAAGTAAAGTTAATAAAAGCCGATATCTTTTAGTTATAGTGGATCATTTTAGCAAATGGTTAGAGTTAATTCCGTTAAAACGCGCGTCTGCAAAAATTGTAGTAGATTCAATTCTAAATAAGTATATTTTAAAATACGGGGCGCCCCTAAAAGTTATTTCAGACAATGGTCCTCAGTTTGTTAGTAAAATGTTTGAGGAAATGTGTGCAAAACTGGGCATACGTCATCTAAAGATGGTCCCGTATCGTCCGCAGTCAAACATAGCGGAACGGGTGAATAGAAATGTAGTGAAAATAATTCGTAGTTATGTGAAAAACTATCACTCTACCTGGGATAGCCATATAAATGAATTTGCATTTGCCCTTAGGACCGCCAAACACGATACTACACAAAAAACACCCGCTGAACTCTTCTTAGGAAGAAAGATCTTGACCCCCCTAGATAAACTGTTCTTTGTACAGGAAAGGGCAGAAGAATTTAAAATGAGTGATATACAAAAGTTAATACGGGAAGCGACGGAAAATATAGAAATGGCCCAAAGAAAACAGAAATTGTACTATGACCTAAAAAGAAGAGAGGTCAAGTACAATGTGGGAGATGAAGTGTTGAAGATTAAACACAACTTGTCAAATGCCCCAGAGGAAAAGGTGGGGAAATTTTTTCCGCGTTTTGAAGGCCCGTTCACAATTGAACAAATTACGGGGGCAGTGGTTATATTAAAAAGAAATGATGGTCAAACGCTCAAAGCGAATGTGGACCAAATAAAACCGTTCTATAATCGCAGCAAAATGGCTGTATTTAAAGATTCGTTTCAGGATCCGAGGCAATCGACTAGCCAGGAAGATATACGTCAGCAAAAACAGCAGGAACCAGCTACAACGGCATCGAAATGTCAGAAGAAGAAAGCTCCCCCCCAACAAAGAAATAAGAACCAAAAAGGTGGTTTCAAAAGAAAGTCTCACGATGCAGGTGAACAAATCTACGAACGGAATTACGAGCGCACCAAGAGAAGAAAGCAGAATGGGCAAGGGAAGCCCAATGTATCCAAAAGAACTGTGGAATCATCGGACAGGTGCCTGAGAAGCAAGAAACGTCGATTGCAGCCTGAGAATCAACTTCCCGAATACAGCAGGAACCAGGACAAGCAACGAGCAAGGGCCCAGGAGAGAAGGGCCCAGTCCACCAAACGTCCAGCGGAGCAACCTCCTCTACAAAGGAAATTGCCGAGGATACAACGACGGAATTTCAAAAGAAAAAGAGACGAGCAGGCTCCGAAAGAACAACGAAAAACGAGGAAACTGAACCAGGCCACAACTTACTCAAGTTTTAAAGATTGGGCCAAGAAAAGGATGGACGATCATAATAAGATAAGTACAATTTCGTATTCAAAAGTTTAGTTAATTTTTGAGTATACTGCAAGTTGCAGGGCTGATTTTACCTCAAGCGAGGTTGACTTTTACGCCAAGTGAGCGATAAGTCCTCATATGGAAAGTGAAATGTTTTGGTTAAAAGAATTTTTCAAAGATTTAAAATCACTTAATTTTGTAAATAGATTAATTCTGTAAAAGCAATGAATTGCTGAAAAGAATATGTTAACTAAATGATTTTGTATGACGCTTTGTCTAAAGACTTGTAAAATGTCTAGAATGAAAATTCGGAAAATTGAAAAACACGATTTAGTCTGTAGACTATTAATTCAATGTAATTTGATATTTCAAGAAAGTACCTTGAGAAAGGAATAGGAAGCACTTGCTGTAAGCTTAGAAATTTAACCTATATTTCTGTAAGCTTAGAAATTTAACCTCTATTTGCATTTCAGGATTGCTATGAAATTGTTAATGTGTTATGAAATGTAACAAATAATATTATGCTAGCAATGCACGTTAAGTGCAATAGCAATGTGAATGTTGTGTGCAAACTGCGAATTTGTATGCATGAAAAGTTAAAGATTGACTATTTTAGAATGCAAGTGTTAATTAGGCTCTCCACCAAATACACTTAAAGTGTTAGACATAAAGCTAGTGAGAACCTTAGGATTAGCTGGTTATAGGGCGTTTTTTTCAGGTCTCGTATGTCAAGTTCTAACTAATGTTAGTCGATTGTAGGTGGAAGAGTTGAACACCCCCGAACACATAAAAACCCGCAATGGCGGTTTGCTTTACATCCAACACCGGTGAGAGAGCATACGGGGGAAGAATTTAATTGTGCTTGAATGATAATGTGTGTGTGCAAAATTACACAGAAAAAAAAAAATAAGGATTTGTACCACTTAGAATTATTCTGTTATTATGTCATACTAAAGTTGTTTTCCTTCCAGATTTTGCTGGAAGGAGTAAGACTGTTTGAAGAATAAGACTTGAAAAAAAAAATGTTGAAGATTGTTGTTCCAGAAAATTTCGTCTGTATTTTACACAAACATATATTGCCTTGTAAGAGTTGGCCTAAGTTTAGAACAGTGAAATTTTCGACTATTTAGAATTGCTAGTTTTCAACATGGTCCGTTTGGACCAAAGTAGTTTAACTATCGCAATTCTGGCGGGAAGTTTGTAAGGTTTTAGTTAAACTAACCAAGTTTATTTTAATTTAAATCTTTTCTATCTCCTCTCTGCTTCAACTTCCTGTCAGAAGAAGCGCGCGTTTTTAGCTTATGCTAATTTTTGAAGTTCAGCCAAGCACTATTTAAGCCAGAGGTAGAAACCTCTCGGTGTGTGAGAGCTTTGCCTCAGATCACGGTCACGCTGCTCAACGTTCGCCTGACCAGCTAGCAGTTTAAATTTATAAGCCATAGTGCTTACTACGTGATTGCATTGTAAAATAAATTAAAGTGCGGTAGTATTTAGTATACCTTGCTACGCACCCTTTTAGATAGAGGCCAACTTCCGCGAATTGCTCTGCGAAGCAAAGTTTATTTAAGTTCTATTTTAGGTTTAGTATTTAAATTTATTTGATTGTTAAGTTCGACCAAAGTGTGGTCTTTTACTTTCTGTATCTCTCCCGAATTGGGAGGTTTGTTATTAATAGTGAATTAATAAAAGAGGATTTCAAATCCCTTTACGTGCAGTTATTCTCCAGCCCAGCAGTTACATCAGAACATAGCGTACCTTCCGCTCCCTGTTCCAGTTCAGGACTTAGAACGTAAGGATAAGAACCTTTTACAGAATTTACAATGCTTCCAAAACGGATGCACAGAACACTAAGTCCTGATAAGCTTTGGCAACTATTCTAAAAGAATCTCCCCCCCCCCAAAAAAAACTTTGTTTTTGACTATATACAATCGTGCTCAAAAAATAAACAGTAAACGCTAAAAGTAAAGGTACGAAGGCAAGAAGGGGAATTAAAACATGCAGTTTGCATATGAGGTAGAATTTGCATCGCCGAACGCAAACAGGCAACCCAAATTAGCATAAAACGCAATTCCGCAATCACACCCCACCACCCTAAGAAGGGGCATGCCAGATCTATGCTTCAGTTCGCAAGCAGAGATAATTCAGTGTAATATGAGCTAGCCAAAGCGAACAGCATCAGCCGAAGACCCCACTTGCAAAATGTGGTCTGGTGCTCGCTAGGCGTTCTAACCCACCCTCTTTCCAAACCACTTGCACAATGATATGCGTTGCAAGGCTGTCGGGATATTACAAAACAATCCGCTGTTGCGAGAGCGCTCAATGTACATGGTAGTGTCATGAATAGGGCTGTGGAATCGTTACAAAAGGTATCAAAACCCCTGCAGAAGACATGGCTCTAGACGCCGAAGGATTACTACAATGACAGACGATCGCTTCCTATAGCTACGTGCAAGATGCTGTAGATCACTAACAGTACGAAAGATGGCGTGATATCTCTGCTGCTGTACGAAGGCCCATATCTCGGCAGACTATGTCGCATCGACTGTGTGAAGGTACACTGTATGTCCAACGACCTGTGGTTTGTGGTTCTTTGTCCCCATCGCATGTCAGAGAGCGGCTGAATTGGCCGCGTGAACATTGCAGTTAAGAAACCAAAGCAGTATGGTTACGTACTCTTTACGGATGAGTCTCGATTTAACATCCAGAACGATTCTCGACGGGCAATGACATGGCTAGAGCCACGGACACGCTATAGGGCGCCAAACATCGTCCAAGAGACCATTCCAAAGGAGGAAGCTAACCTATATGGGCTGAAATAGCAGGGAACGACCGCACCGATCTCTACATGATTCCTGGTGGTTTCCTGAAAGCCATCCGATATCGCGACGAAATTTTACAGCTTCCTATGCGTCTTTTATCGATGCAATAGGTGCCGTATTTATGGACAACTACGCCCGCTCATGTGGAACGAAGTTATCTGCATAGTGAAACCATTACACATTTATCGTGACCTGAATTCCATACAGCATATGCGGGACATGTTTGGTCCATGGATAGCAGGTCGCTGCGTGCCGTCAGGCACCCTCCACGAGCTCCGACATGCATTACAACAGGAAGAAAGCTACTGCCACAACAAAGCGATAACGACACCATTGCAACCTTGCCTTCCCATAGCCAAGCATGCATTTCAGCTAGAGGTATCATACCCGTTGTTATCGTTATGTTTCCATTGCACATTTTTCAGACTCATTTGGTTTTTCACGGTCGTAAACCATGTGTTTTTGTATGTTTTTGCTTTATTGTTTACTATGTGATCTAGTAATGCCACACAGACCTCCTGGATCAATTTTACGCATATTGATTAAATAGTTTTTGTTTTATTCCGTGTTTTGCCTTTGTTGCTTATTTTTGAGGAATGTGTATTGAAACATACATAACACGAACAATATGGGTGTAACATAAAAGTGTCAGTCAAACGAGAAGTCATAAAATGATTGGTTCTTGTATTCAAAGAACTGGATTGTCCATTTTGTTGGATCCCATGTGTTCACATCCAATGAAAGCACTTCATGCGATCTAACACTGCGTCCGATTTGACTGATTTTTTGTCAAGAAAGGGGATTGTGTAAAGCAGAGTTTAATGCATGCCCTGATGTTTCAGGAGCTGGATGTTTCATCTGCTTCGCATAACGAAATGACGTAGATAAAAAATATCCGAAATAAATTTAAGACATTTATTAGCTGTACATTTGATTTTTAAGGGTTGCTAATTTTTTAATCAGATCTTGTAGAAATTCTAAGAATAAATTACGAAAAATACTAAAATATTTTTAGTCGAAGACACCAATAAAATTCGTTATACCCGATTTTAATCCGTTCAGAGGTCCTTATAACAACATTACACTTCCGAAAAATTAGAATAAGCGGAAATTTCATTCGTTATTATCCAGATTCGCTATAATGGGATTTGACTATATATTTTAGAAACTGCTAATACTTTTGAATATATTTATGATTCAGCTTTTTTTATGTTTAAAGCTCGCGCGCAGGGGTAGGAAAGTTATTTTTAAAAAAACTATTTAATAAAGAATGGTTTTGAAATTATTTTAAACAAACTATTGAGATTATATATAATTTTCTGTATTCAGCTATGGCAAAGCACTTTAAGAGCTACCTGCCTAGAAAGGATATCTAAGTGGTGGGCTTGTAGGGACGAATAAAAAAAGTGCTGGGATTAGATTTTATAATATATATATGTAAGAATTTCGCATAGAAGAGGACTCAGCTTGCAGTCCTAGTCTTACTGATGATGGATATTTAGATTCGCAGTTAATACCAGTACTTTCAGCAGCTTTCGCTAGTCGAGTGAAGGACGGAAGATGATGTTGACACAATCCAAGTTCAGCTAATTACCATTTTTATTTCTAGACACATTAGAAGAATTCTTTGTAGACAGTATACTTTTTTATCATAAACACTTACAATAATTTCTCATATACACAGATTAACAGGGGCGGCATCATTTTAGAGGAGGAAGCTAAGCGAGGGGCTATTAGCAAGGTAGAAGCTAGCAGAAGGTGACGTAATTAGTTCGCCAAAGTATTTATACTAGAATAGATGTGATTTTAGAGACAAGATATGATTGGTTAGTATTAGTTTTGGTTGCAATTTTCAAGCAGCGTTACGTAACATCGAAAAATCTCAAAATTGGGAGAACAGATGAATTAAGGGGGAGATCACCAAATTTAGAATGTTAATTCTGTGATCGCTGATTATTTTTTTTAAAGCAGCTATCGTATTTTCTTATACCTTACATGCATGTGTGTACAATAGCCTCTGCAGGGCGGCGCTACATATTTCGCCGTCGATACTTCTCTGAATTCTAAAAATTTTCCCGCCTCGTGCGACCGCACTTTTTGCACCGGTTCACGCCTTACCTCTCAGTTTATGCAATGATTTGTCCTAGTTCCTTACGCGACGAGTGGGGTTAATAATGGTTTTCTCATTCATACACTGCACTTTAACAGGTATGCGTCGCAAAAGTTTCCGTTGAGCTTGGCTCAAATTAAAACATATATATGTCTAAAACTGCATAATTTTATATTTTATAGCATCAGAATTTAATCTTTAGAAACAAAGAAATCAGTTTCTCAACATACCCTTCCAATATTCTCTGACTATCAGTTATCCGTTGGTTATCTTACGCTCCCATCTTCCAAATCAAACAGCATGCAACACTTGTACCCTTATCTTACCCACTCATCTTCCTAATCAAATCCAATGCTACATTTGAAATCGCATATTATTGCTACTTATCGGAGAACACGTAAGTGTTAACTAAATGTACAGAAAAATTTTCTGTGTTTTATAAAATTTGAAATGCTTTTAAAGATTTTGGAAAGTAAAGCAAAAGAGAGAATTCATTACTCTAGTTTAAAATGAAAATCATTTACACAACAGAAAATGCTCCAACAAATTTTAAAAAGTTTTTAGCTACAAATTTCTAATCTCCGGAATCAATCTTGAAAGATAAGGATGCCTCAGAAAAATACTACAGTGACTGAACAGCGTATTCAGAAAAACTATCCGGAATTCAGAATGGAAAATCAGAAATTTTTAAATTGGATGTACTGCACTGCTTCAATGAAATACGAGCACTTAATTTACTCGTTTGTAATGAGTTAACGAAATAAAAACCTTTCATTTTGACATCAAAACTCGAAACCAAACTTACAATAGTACCTGTTTTATTAATGCTTTAAAAGAAGAGAGCTTCGGACGCATTGAAACTCACTCATTTTACTGACTTTTTCCAAATAAATCACTGGATTTTTCAAGATTCCACCATTGCTGAAACAGTGTCGCGAATGGCTAATTCTAAGTCGAAATTTCTTTCATATCTAAAAAAATATCTTTCTATATGAAGAGCATTATATACATGTTTATGACTGACTGAAAGAATATTTAACTAATACTTAACTTTGTCGCGAAAGGCTAATTCTAAGTCGAAATTTCTTCCGTATTTAAAAATATATCTTTCTATATGAAGAGCATTATATATATGTCTATGACTGACTGAAAGAATATTTAACTTAACTAAATCTTAACAATAGCTAAATATTTATTTACACTATATACAGTTAATCAGTTAATAAATCTACATATGAAAAATTCTACAAATCAAAGGACATGGCTTAATACGCCATTCCCGTCTAACATCTAATTAACTATGAATGATCTGAGTGACCAAGGAATTGGACCTCCTCGCCCCATCCACCTTCCTGTAAAATGGTCATTCAAAGAACTACGAACGATAGTACCCCAATGAGGTGGTGCACCATCAGGTCATTCAAAGAACTACGAACGATAGTACCCCAATGAGGTGGTGCACCATCTTGTTGCAAACAGACATGTGGCTGAAGCTCTTCTAGTTGTAGAAATACGAAGTTTTCCAACATGTTTAAGTATACGACTGACGAGACCGTCTTTTCTGTAAAAAAGAAAGGCCTAATAATTCGGTCGTGCATTAGTCCACACCACACAGTCACCTTTGGGGAATCCCTTTTAACACTGCAATAGTTGACAAAAACAAAAGAGAGAAAAATGCAATTAATAAGCAGACGATATTTAGAAAAGTAGATATTTAGACTGGAAAATGAAATTATCTGAAATGAACCACACGCGCAGACGGTATTTACAAAAGTAAAGATATTCACACCTGGAAAGGAAAATATATAAGTTATTCCATCAATAAATGCCATAAGTTTGTTTATATCTTCATTATTTTATGAGCTATTAAACATCAAAATGGGTCCGGGACTTTATCTAACCTTTATTTCTCAAAATAAAGGTGAACACAGTCTGCTCCTGTCTCGGGGTGTACAGCAAAGCCTCCACTTGGGCTTGAACTCAAACTAATAAGAATTTAAACTTAATGATTAACTAAAAAATATAGCCGAAGCTACCAAGATTCTAAGTAGTTGGCCTCTAAATCTCAATTAAGTACGGCCGAGCGTAGTAACAGCTTAGAGAGAGACGTAGCCAAAGGCAAACGCGTGCTAGTCAGGAACTTGGGCTCTCTAACGAAGTCAGTGAAGTATCGACTTAAACACTAATCTTACTCATTTGCATTAACCGCGTTTCTGAAAATACGTTCTGGCAGGAAATTGTAAGCTGAAGGGATAGGAAAGATGCATAAAATAACTGTTATAAAATTAGGATAAACTTTACATCCTTAATCAAAAAATAATGAAAGAATGATAATTAAATGATGAAAGATAAATGACCACTGGAGGCACAGAAGAAAACCACTGAACTGAGCTGTTATTGCCGAGAATGTCAAAGCAGTGCGACCTGTCCAGCTGAGTAAACTAGTGTTGGATGGACGCATGACATCATGTCTGTCTGGACCGTGGAGCCCCACATAGGGGGTCGGAGGAAGGAGAAAGGAGGTGGCCAGCAGTCACAAGGCCAGGAAAACAGAACTTGAAAGCGAAAAGGACAAGGCTAGAGCATAGCAGCGTAGTCGTAAGATAAACATAATACATGTCAGGAAAAATAAAATAAATACGCTACACGATTAATTGAAATATACAAGTACACAAATCATGTACTGTAAAGAACCAGCGTGGCAACAGCAGTTTAAGTAGGGAAGTTATTGTCACGAGAGAGATGAGCAGCTTAGGGGCAAATGTTCCTGTCCTTTGAATCACTGTCCACTGTATCTTGTAGTTGTCCACTATATCTTGCAGCTTAGGGGCGAATGTCACTGTCCTCTGCTAATATTTTGTAGTGTAAAGTCTTAAAGGAGTTCAGATGGGCACAGTTCTTGGTCTTGTTGTAGAAGTTTCTATTAGCTTCATTTAAAAAAGCCTCAGTACTTTCAATTTTTAGATCTTCGTGCAGCCTTTGATTTGTAACGCAGAAGTGCGCACTTGTAATAACTCTAAGGAAGAGATTTTTAACTTTTTGCAGCTTGATTATATTATTCTTAGAAGCAGTTGCCGGGCGGGTGAAGCATAAGCAATAACTGGCCTGAGAAACCAGGATGTACAAAATTCTTTTTTTGTTCAAATCCAGTTTGGAGTAATTTCCAATAAGAATAATGAGATTATACATGACACCTATTGCTCTGCTGCGTATCTTGTTGATGTGATCATTCCATTTCATTTTACTGTTTAATATGATTTCGAAGTGCTTAGCTTTGCTAACCTGCGGAACTTTGACAATGAAAAGATATAGTTTTCTGCGGACGGGCAAATTAATTTTTTTTCTTCGTATTATTAGAAGTTGTGACTTGGGCTGGTTGATGGAGATACGCCACAAGATGCAGCATTCTTCTATCGAATGGATAATTTCTTGCAGTTTCTTTACTGCGTGATTGGCATTATCAGACTTCACAGCTAAAGCTGTGTCGTCAGCGTAGCATCCCAAAAATTGGTTATTATCCAACTGCGGCTTGGGGAAATCAGCAACAAAGAATAACTATAATATGAGGCCAAGGATAAAGAAGAAAACTAGTGGTACAAATGATTAATAAAGTACGACCACTGAACGCAAAGAGGGACTTCTACAGAGCATCGGAAAAGCACACCAAGTCACTTGTTTGCCCAATAGGAACTACATAAGCAAAGAAGAATGCCCTGAATATTTACATGAATTTCATATCAGCTTAAAAGTCACAACAATGAACAGCCAAACAATGATGGAACAGATGGCACAATCAATTTAGTTTAAGGTTCAAACCAGTTACAAGAACAGAAGTCTTAAAAAGGACAACTACTCAGACGGACCGAGAAGTAACAAAAAGAGCCAAAAAAAAAAAATGGCAAATGCAATAGCTACTTGCCATTCAGAGGCATGTCGCCCGTTTTTCTGAAACTCAATGTCATGCCACATTATCGGAAAAAAAGGCTGGCAAAGGCCATATTCCAATGTCAGCATCCGTTGAGACATCAGGCAACTTCTTGGCAGCGACAGTAAAATTTAAGTTGGTATCATATTTACGCCATCAATTCTTCTGTCGATATTATCAATGCTATCATGTCTTTCAAGGGCCATCTTTTAGCACGACAATGTCTGGCCGCACAAAGCGAACGTCTACAAGGATTACACGCGTAACGCACATCTTTCTTCTAAACTGTTCTTTCTCTGATCGAACGAGAAAGGAACACCATCAGGAAGAGTCGCAGATATTTCATGCAAAGGGAATTAATTACAGAATATCCTGCAGGAAATTTTAAAGGACAGTATTCTATTTTATATGATTTTACACCACAGCGAACATCCCTACGCACTGCTACAAAAAAACGATGTATATCGAATTACTGTATAAAAGTTCTAAATCCAATATTGTAGAATAAAGAAAAGGTTGATTGTTAACGTACTTGCCAAATTATGACACTCAAAAATCGGGAGAGTTTTTTTAGAAATTGGGAGATTTATTTTCAAAGGCAAAAAGATTTTTAAATGATAAAAATATATTTTTTAATAATGAATTAATTTCAAATCGTTACTAATTAATGTCTGAAAGTTCAGTTACTTATTCTTAAATGCAAACAGTACATTCTGCATTAATAACTTTTTGATCCTTTGTTTCCACAGAAAACGTAACTTTTCGTTTTTTTTTTTTTTCAATAGACCTCATGTTGTCCTTGTGTTTTTGTGTACGAACATGTTTGAGAACATCGGCCCTTGCACCGTGCGAAATCGGAAAATAGCAATGACAAACGGTACACATCGCGAATGCATTACATTTCCTTGAGGAAATATTAGAAGAAAAGTCATCTGTATACGATTTTTGAAAAGTACCTGAATATTTTACCTTTTTCGCAAACACAACTAATATGAAATATCGTAATTTTTTAAAACATCTCTCGAAAGCAAGTACGTTTACACAGAGCGATAAGATGAACGAAATAACAACCTCGATTTTGCTTTTTGCTCATTGGCTAATATGTGCCAGATCACATCAGTGAGAAATTATGGCAATGGCACTCGATGCTCATTGAAGAAATGGAACTTGACGTTTTCGGGCACGTGTTCTCACTTACAAAGCAGAAATGAGCCATAATTTCTCACTGATGAAACTAATTTGGTTTTCTATATAGTCTAGAGAAAAACCAGGTGCTTTCAGACACGCCAAATCACTTTTTTGAAGCTGCAAATAACGAAGTACTAAGTCAAGCTACATAAAAATCGTGAGAAATTTTAAGAATAAGAGAAAGTCGGGAGAAATATATTGTAAATCGGGTTAGCGGGAGAACGATCCGAAATCGGGAGTCTCCCGCCTAAATCGGGAGAGTTGGCAACTCTGTTGTTATTTAATTTCATGTTGCAGAGGGACAGGAAGGCCTTTTTCAAGGCCTACCGATTTCTTCATTATAACTGGATGATTTTTTTCACAAGTTCTTTTTTCTTAATTATAAAACCACATAGAATTTATTCATTTTTTATTTATAATTATTAAACTTTATCAGACTTTTTACCAAACTTACATTTTACAGAAAAGGCATTATTAAAAAAATACGTCAGTTATATCAATACAATTATATTAATTATATCAATAAAATTATATAAACTATAAGTTGCCTACAGAGTCAGTTTCGTGGCATATTCGATTACTCACTTTAAAATAGCAAACATATTTTTTATAGCCTAACATTGCTTAAAAGTGTTAATAAGTCAAATTATTCAAATTCGAGTCAGTTTCTAATGTTCCATGTTCACCTTAAGCTATCGAATGCGACTAAATTCACATTACCTCAAATTACCCTTTTTTTAAATCACTATGAAAACAAATTGGAATACAGTATGTAAATGACACTTAATCTTTGTAAAGATTTTCGACAGTCTATTGTTCCCTTAACATTATAATATGCGAAAAAAATAATAAAAATTAGCAAAATATTTAAAAACAGTATAAAAAATGTATTTCATGCTTCATTAATTTCCGTAAGAAAGGAATTCTTTGCATATTTATGCACTCATAAATTATTTGGAATCTAGCGCATCTCCATATTATAAAAACTTCCAAATTATCTCTCTTATCAGAGCTCACAAAATTTACTCATGCAATCTTGTACAAATAGCAAACGACGTTAGACATTCTCGTTTTTTTAATCCTAAACCCAAACTTAGGCTAGCTTTTACACCTGAGTGGAGGTAGAATTTAAGCTTAGGGAGCACAAGCAACTTTACCCTTATCAATGGACCCAAGAAATTACAGAGGAGACATCATTGATATTGCCAAGAACGACAAAAGCCAATAAGTTCGTTGCCAAGACTCTGACACTAGCGAAAATAACTTGCGCCTCTTATCCATGGGTATGGAAGCTATTTTCGGACAAGAACACCTTCCGTATCTATAGCTTCTTCGAAAGAACTTGCAAACCTTGGATGGAACTTTTTTTCCTCCTTTGTTCTTTTAATCCGAACTCACTTATCACTTCGAAAAATATACGAGTGAAGGTTAAATATCATTGGAAGAAAAGAATCAGGTAACTTTTTACCTGAAAAATCAATGGGGATCATGAAGTCCAATGCAATTATATTTAAATAATTAGAAGAGCAAACTATTCTAAAGAAAAAATACGATTATGTATTTTCTTCTTGAACATAACCTCTACAATAAACATATTTACTCCATACCAAGTGGAATCTCGTAGCTCCTCGAAGAGCAAAGCACAACTTTTCTCTTTTTAAGAAATTAATGCCGAAATAAAGAATTAAACGGAGTGCATATCTTGCATTTATTACTTATAGTACTTGTATATCCGCCAATAAAACAACAATGGATAAAACCTAAATTGCTATCAGACGAATACTTTTACCATTAAAGGTCTATGAAATAAAATACTTTCTTGAATATAAAATAAGAACGCAGAAGATAGATAAACGGTAAGCATCATTCTTTTTACAAAGGCTTTTCTTCTGTGAAATCGCAGATTTTAGCTACGTCTCAGGAATTAACAGAAATACAACAGACTTCCAGACAACAGAGAATTCCTCAATCTTCTCTATTTGAATTCGCTAACAAGCTTTTCGATAAGAGCTGCACTAATTCTCAAAGGTTTTTTTAAGTTTACCATTTAGTAAGTCTATATTCTTTATTTTAAACATCGGACTTATTATGATAACCTTCTATGATTATTATTCATATAAGTAATCACACAAGCATGTTCATCTTGAAACCAGTCCTTTCGCTTGCTTAATTAGCCTTGTAAGGAATATTAACATTGTAAGGAATTAAAGCCATTTTCCCCACGTGCTTCTGTAGCGCAGTGTATCAGTTCTGTAGTCTGAAAAATCCGGGTTCAATACCGATGAGGGCATAATCCATTTCATATGACGCAAGCATATGTCATGGCGATTAAACGGCCTTAGCCGACCCTCTTGTTGATCTTATCCGTTAATCTGGAACTGCTGCCATAAACTGAATATCATTATTCAAGATATTCGTAACCATAAAAAAATTTCCGCCTACGTTTAGCCAGCTTCACGCCTACCGATACGCTCCATCTTAATCCATTGTCTAAACATTCACGAGAACTCGTTTTATCTGATATGAATTACCGTGCCTTTTCTTGCAAAAATAATTTTATAGACGAATTTCACAAATTTGTAGAACGGTCACTTTTATATTTCCATTTAAAAAAAAAGTACTCTTTTAACCTTCTAAAAACCACTTGATGCCTACAATACATTTAATGCAATAAACTCTTGACAATATTTCTCAGAGCTTGCAAAGAGTTCTGCAAAGGAGCCCTAAAGAAAATCTTGGATGAGTTCCTTAAGGGAGATCTTGTTAAATAAATAAGGAAAACGTGACCTGTTGCATAGACCAACGATCTGTGTTTCATTAAGTATCAGCCAGGATTTTCAGAAGTATTTCTTTCTCAAATTATAGCGAATCTGGAAAGAACCTGAGCCTTAGTCGAACATCGCTTCTAAAAGTTTCACTTCAGATTCAATAAGAATTAATGATCTGTAATGATGCAATACAGATTCAGAACGAGCGATTTCGCTTTTAAAAAAAAGTGTATGCAGATAGATGTCTTCTGATTTGAAAAGCTGATTTCATTTCATGATTCATGGTGTCAAAAAATACTAAAACCAACCATTTCCCCGCCCCCCCCCCGAAGACTAGACGAATTGAGATTTCCAAAATAAGAATGTTAGCTACAACTGCTCCACCCTTATGTAAATACTTCAATAGACATTACGGCACTGATCGTAAATAAGAATTTAAATTTTTTTCCAGACAGTAGACAAGATGGTAATTGACAATTTTTTTTTAAACAGTTTTCAAATGCAAATCGTAAGCGCGATCGACGGGTAGTTTGACTTATTTCTTGGTTTAGCAACTGGTGTAATGACAGCTTTCTACACTGTTATCATAAATTAAGGAAAAATCACAAAAATCACAACTACTGGAAAAGTTACGTGTAGAATTTTATGAAACTTACTCATAAAATACAACACATAGTAACGTACCAAACAACATAAAAAAATTACCGGAGAATTATGGTAGTATAGAAATTAGAACATGTATAAAATGAACAAATCGAAGGTGTCACTTTGCTATAGGAAAAGTTCCGTCAATATGGAATAGGATAGCCTCTAGAAGCAATATAACACATACAACGACGTGTGATGCTTTCAATTATGCGGTCTATCGGCTCCTTAGGAAGCGAGAGCCACTGCCCTTGCAAAGCAGTTGCAATCGCGGCAAGGCTCTGAGGGGGCGGAATGAGAGCAACTAGACGTGTCCTTAAACATCCCAAACGTGTTCGATATGATTCAAGTCCGGGGATCGAGCTGGCCACTCCATGGGCATAATTGTTTCCTCTTGAAGATAATCATCTACGATGCGAGCCCTGTGTGGTCTTGCGTTGTCGTCCTGTAACAGGAAAACATCACCTATTGCCCCGGCATATGGGCACACATAAGCCTCAAGGATGTCATCTCTATAAACCTGAGCATTCACAGTTCGCCTTGGAAAGACATGGAGGTGTGTGCGTCCACACAAAGAGATGCCACCCCAAACACAGCCACTGCCTCTTCCGTATGCATCTCTTTCACGGATGTTTGACGGATGATAACAGCTTCCGGGATCTCTCCATATCATATAACGCCTACTATTGCTTTCTAAACTAAATCCGTAAAGACAATAGCTCTCCATTGATCATGCGTCCAGTGGACATGTTGTCGTGCCCACTGCAAACGGTCCCTCCTACGGCCTGACGTGAGCGGCGTGCAAATGGCTGGTCGTCTCGCACACAGACCACCTTCGTGAAGCCTTCTACGCACAGTTGACGTTGACACCAAAATTCCGGTGGCTGCAGCAAGGGAGGATCTAAGAAGAGTCGGAGTAGCGGTTCTATTTCTGCGTGCACATAATGTCAAATATCGGTCATTGATGCTTGTTGTAGCAGTTGGCCGTCCTTGGCTGAACCTCCTAGATGCCGAATCTGTGATTTGAAATTGCCTCAAATTCGTTTATGAACCACAAAAGGACTCACATTTAGCCATGTGGCCACTTCTGTTCTGCCTCTAGTCTCCCAATGGTTCTCCATCGTAGTTCTGCAGACAAATGATGTCTGAAAGTGATTGTTACGAATTGGCTATCTCAGATTTCTGATGTCACTATCACAGTGAAATATGTGGGCTTGCTCTCAAACATGGACTTTTATGCTCCTTGCAGATGACGTATTCCGAGTGCAGCGCCACTAATTTGCATATTGCGGTTTTACTCAGCTGCTCTTACTTGGCAACATATTCAAGAGATAATTAAATCAAAATTAGATCATTAAGGGGGTAATATTCAAACAGGAAATGCATATACCAAAGTTGAAACAAAAAATTAAACAAAAGCATTCAAAAACTAGTCCTTTTTGAGAAGCAGCAGAAGAATTTTCAACTAAACCACATTTCTGAATTATATCTAAATTGATTATGAATTTTTGAAAAAATTCAAAATACCAAAGTGCCAATTAAAATTAATTTAAAATTAAATTTATACTTAAACTTACAATAATTAACTAAAGCGCTCTAAAATTGTAACCTTTTTTTTTAATTCAAATAATCATTAATATACAGTCTGCTACGATGCGACTCAAATAAGTAAACAACTGTAAATATTTTTAAAAAAATTCTTACTTTGTTCCACTTTAGAGCGTTTAACTGATTATAATTTTTATTTTTATCATAAATTTAATAAAATTACTTCGCTTTTTTTTAATTGTTTCAGGAATTCATAATCATCTAGATATAATTCAGGAACATGGCCTCCAGTACTTTACCGTAATTCAATAAACTAAAAAAAAAAGTAACTGAATGAATTCAGATTTTATACTACGCCCAAAGGGTCTTTTTTTAACGTTTTGTGGGTTACCTTTATTTATTAAATATCATGTTTTTTGCACTTAAACCATAAAATTCATTTCAAGATCAATATCGCGCAATAATTTTAAACTGAGCTTATCTTTAGAATTTCTAATAAGCAGCTTCGCACACTTTAGATAAAAAGTTTTTTTTCCTCCCCGTAGTGTTGCCATTGCTCACTTTGTAATTGTTGAGTTTGTTAATCAAAAATTCGTTAAAGTTTTACAAAATATGAAATAGATAATAAAACAAATTCCAAATTCCGGTTTCTAAATGCCCATATTCCGGTGGAAACGTACGTCATTCAAAATTTGATGGCTCTAAGTACCGTTGTTTTATCACAATCCAAGAAACATATTTGCATTTAAGCAGATCGCCTTTGTTGAGGACTTTTTGAGAGATACTGGCTCGTATACACGTTACACATGGGCAAAACCACAAAAACACCCAGGCAGCCGGCCCGCTCGCCGGAATTTGAACCCTGGATCAAACAAACAGTATTCCATAACTTAACCACCCGGCTGCTGGTGGACGATTAAAAAATTGTAGGAAGCTAATATAAAGTTAAGGCCTGCCAAATGTAAATTAGTGAGCCATCGAGTAACTTACCTAGTACATGCCATCTGTGCCGAAGGTGTGTATATGGATCAGAAAAAAAAAATGTCGGCAGTTAAAGACTGGAGACACACCGAAAATGTTCATCATCTGAGGAGTTTTCTGAAGCTTCGCACCTTCTACAAGAAATTTGTGAAGGACTTTTCTTCCATCGCAAAACGCCCTCACAAACTGACAGAGAGGAAGCAAAAATTTCTGCAGACAAAAGAATGTGAGGATGTATTTGACAAACAGAAGAAGAGTTAAACATCCGTGATAATCCTGACCTAAGCTCAACAAAACATTTCTTCTCACACGGATACGAGCATTTAGAGTGGTGCTGTTTTGTCCCAAAAAAGAAACTGTCAGGATCGCGTCCTAGCATACTGGAGCACGTGTCTATTTAAAATGGAAATGGAGTTGTTCTCCATAGTTAGAACTGCAGAACATTTCCACAATTACCTCTATGTAGAAAATTCCTGCTCCGTACAGATTATGCATTGTTAACCTGGCTGCTAAATATAGAGAATCCCAAAGGCCAAACAGCCAAATAGATACGAAAATACCGGGAATATGGCATCACTATCCTCATAGGAAAGGATTCGTAACATGGAAACGGCAACGCCCTGTCCAGAAAACTGCCAATATTGCTCCAGGCTCGAAGCAAAATAAGTGCTGCTTAATCCGCTCGTCCAACAGGATACAAAATTCAAAATCGTCTGACTCATGGAGTCACGAAGAAGGTGAGGAAAGACTAGTTGGAAGACGGCGACATTAAGTCCATAACTGACTCCATGGAGTCTTCAAACAGGAAACCTACCCATCAGGAGACTTTGATCTAGTTTTAAACGGACATCTCTGGGACCTCTTTCATGAACTGCTGATGGCTTTATCGTTGTCAATACATCAACACATCCTTGTTTCATTAATTAATTTACAAAGTCGTCCGAACCGTATGTTGTATCTGTTCAACAAGCTCCCACAGTTGCAGAGGTGATGCTATAGCATTAAATTTTCAGCTTGGAGTACTTGTTCAGTTCCATTTGATCAAGGAAGAATTTTTATCTCGGAGTACAGTTCGGGATTTCCAGGCATGGTTTGAAATAATGCACAATTTTGTGCGAGAGCGAATCAACTTGGCGACGGAGAAGAAGGTGTGGTTATGAAAACCGATTCGACAGAAAGATCTTTCTCCTAAATTACACTTACCCTGGGATCCCCCCCGGGGGTTGACGTAGAGAACTCTGCGAAGCTACTGGCTAGGATCTGTACCTAGGCAGTCTCGGCCACGGGGGTATACAAATTACGAACCTAGTGGTTCTGGGGACTCCGGAAAGGTCACTTATTGACCGGCCCGGGGTTCTGGCATGTCTTAGAGCAGGGTGGTACTAGTAGCCCGGGGGTAGCGCCCTGGGTATGCTGGGTAATGACCCCCTGCGACGGGCTCGCCCGTGCGACTGGTGGGTAGCAAACTGACGACCAGTGACGCCCCAAATTGGGTGCGTTGCGCCTGCCTCTCAATGGGCCGGGAAAGAGGTTGAACCTCGGCCTCGGTTCTGCGGGGGGTAGGACCTGTAGTGCAATTAAGTTTGCGGAACAGGGAATGCCAATATATTGTTGTTGTTACCCTGGGATGGCCCTAGCACAGTCCTAAACAAGCTGAATAACGCCACAGTTCGTAAGTTCTCAAATTCTAAACCTAGTCATTCACTGTGACAGGCTATCCCCTTATTGTGGCACAGTACATAGTATCCTAAGTACATATAATGTATATAGAATACTAAGAAAATTGTCCTATGTGTACACAGATTTGTAAATGCACATATTAATTTAGTACTTGATTTGTTCTATATTATTCATTGAAATTATTATTTTAGTTTTGCATTAATTTGCCTTAGTTTTATGACTTCCTGTTCAGCGATTGTAGTGCCTAGGACATGCAGTCCTTGGCAAGAAGGCATTGTTACGAATTTTGCATATATTAAATAATTTTAGTAAAATTATTGCAGTATCTCTTATATAAACATGGAAGTTCTCAAGACAGCAAAGCTTCACCGAAAAAAGGTTACAACAGCAAGTCCAACACTAAAGTAAATGGCTATCTCGCCATGTTAACGATGGTTTTGGCGACTAATTTTGTCACTAATTTGACATGTTGGTGACATTTTGGTGCAACCCCTATAATTGGTTCTATCAGTAACCATATCCGCCCCTATGTAACTGTAACAGTGCATGCCTTCCAGCAATTTCGAGAAATCGAAGTTACATGACATCATCAATCGAAGTTACATTACAGCATGAGTTATCAGAGTTTTTTAGTTTAGAGTATTGAAAGATCTACGTACGAACTTCGTTCTTTAGATGTGCTTTGCACTGCATGGTGTTTAACATTCTTTGTGCTGACTACTGTTTGTGTTCTGTCATACTAACAGTGGTACTTATGTGAAAAGCTGCAGAACTGTAAAGTGTCTCCTTAGGGAAAGTAAATCTTATCAAGCTATCATCGGTTCTGTATGCATTCCAATCCATTATTAACACGTACCGCAAGTAACACTATTTTTACTTTTATTACAATCAAATTCTGTATTCTGATGATTAATTAAAGAAAGTGCTAACTGAAGCAGATGCATATGATCATCTGTAAACACTTTATGCACATTATCATTTTGGTGTCGTAAAAATAACAAAATAAAGAAGGCCATGAAATTTCACAAAAAAGGGGGAGGAGAAAAAATTATACAAAACACACTGCATTTGATTTGACTTTATTATGATCAATCTCTGCAGTAAAGACCACAAAAGTATAATTTATTAAAAAATTTCATGAGTTAACATCTTTAATGATTTTTGTTTTTTTACACTTTTAAGGAAGATTTCTACTTTAAATGTAAGTTACATTGCTTGTAATCAACTTAAAATTTTAATAGATAAAATTCAACTTTTTTGTTAATAAGCTTTAATTTTTTTATTAGTTTTACCTTTCATTGCTCATGAAAAACAAAAAATATCAATTTTTGGTTATGAATATAAACGTAACTCTTATGAGGGGTTACTGAGATTATGGCAATGCAAATGAGGGTTATCTGCCTAAGGGAGAGATGTATCTGTGGATGACTTTTCAAGGAATATCATCTCAAATTCACATTACACATGGGAAAAACCACAAAAATACTCATGCAGCCAGCAAAGCTCGCTGGGATGTGAATCCAGGATGAACCAACAGTGTTCAATGATCTTATGGGCCCGTTTAAGAAGAAAAAAGTATACAGATATTTATAAAGTTTAAAACATAGCAAGTGGTAAATTTATCTGGGTTTAAAAAATGCACAATGATTATAAAATAACTTAATCAATCAGCTTCTGCAGAATAACTCAACATAAAAAATGAGTATATTTTGAATCGAATTACAGATAACATAAGAATGTTTCAAAAATTTCCAATACAAACACCTGGCTTTTACAATGCACAAGGTTCTATGTAATGAAAAAAGTATAAGAAACTGAAATGGTAAATAGAAATTTAAAATCAACACAGATATTGGGCTTTAAACAACAAGAATTAGCGTTATGGAGTTGGTTTATATCCGTGGTAATCAGCTGCACAAACTATACGTACCCATGCTGCTGACATTAGTAATTCTTTATTGTTTCTCTCTAACCTAAACTGAAACTCTTACTGCTCTATTCTGAATCTTATCAAAATCTACAAACTGAGTATTGCCCTCAAGTTTGTTTCAGAAATCTTAATACTCAAAAGTCCAGAGACTGAACTAAGATGTCTAATAAATAATAAAAAGGTTTTTATACAATAAGATTTCATTAAAAACTTGTAATGAATAATAAAAGCGTGTGGTGCTCTTGAAAAATCTATAAAGATAATGGCTTATGCTTTTGATGGTCCAATTTATTTATTTGATTCTGTTACTTCAGTGCCCATGCTTTTATTATTCATGATATAAAAATAGAGAAGAATTTTTAAAGAGAATTGTTTAATATCTTTTTCCCATCAATCTATATGCTAAATTATTTTATGAATTAAAAAAAAGGGCTTATTTTACGAAGCCACTTTTCATTTTCATTATTTTAATCTTAATGACATGTTATCAATCAAATTATTTAATTGAAAAATCATTATTTAACAATGAATAATCATGCTTTTACTTACATCAAATGTTCAAAAAATCCAGCAATTTTGAAAAAAAAATCAAAAATTACATTAAAATCTCCTATCAAACGCCAAATTCATTTGGATCTGATTTGGAAAACCTTGCTGCACCACAATATACTGTCATCCACAAAGATTGTACATGCAGAATTTGAACTCGATGGCTTATCAGAAAGCAGTTTAAAAAGAGATGACAAACTTTTGACCATAGTGACAAACAACATGAGTTAGCTAAATAAAGGCTTATAAAAATGAAATATACCAAATATCTTTCTCCATTTTCATTGTAACTTCTGGCTTGATTCATTTCTCATAAAATGCATTATGGAAAAAAAAAACATAGTTTTTGTCCCATTGTATCAATATTTAGTTTCTTTCAGAACTGTACAGTTGCTTTCATTTACAGTTAGTCATAGAAGAGTTACAATTTCTGCTAGATGGATTAAATAATTCTATGCCTTAGTTTTATTTTCAGTTAAGACAGAAATGTGAAGAGATAAGTAAGAGATGTCTGCTTCTTTTTTGAGTTAACTTTGTATTTATAATGAAATAATAAGATGAACTGTTTACTATTAAAGAAATAAAAAAGCTTTAGAATTTTGAAGTAGATTTAGGGCAAACTATGCAAAGAAGAAGTTAAGAATTAGGGCTAATTCTAAAGTAACTGCCATTAGGTTACAGAAAGAATCAATAACATTTGGTAATAACTAAGGTTTTTAGAAAAGAATAGCAATTAAAGACTTATTTTGTCAACCAGAGGCCAAGTGGATATGAACATCAGTAGTTCAATCCAGACTCAAATTCTGGCAACTACTTCAGTACTTTCATATTTTTTCAGGGTGTGACCATCAGCATGGACCATTTGCCTTAGAAAGTCCTCTATGCCGCCATTCTTTTCCTTAAGCAGACAGCCTTAGTCTCTGCCTTAATAAACCTAACTAAATCGAAATGCTATTTCACGATTTAAATTTAACATTTAACGTGAGACAGAAAAATCAGTAGCTTGTATTTTATATTACTTTTATTAGTTACTGTAGCTTAACATTGATACAAATGCTCAAATTACTTCAGTGAGCTGAAAATAATAGCACTTTGATATAAATAAATTAAAAATTTTTATGCATGTTATCTGCATCAAATTTAATATTGCAAGAAAAAGAAATGGTAAATAATGTTTCGGAATCAAAAACTGTAACTGTACCTGCACATAAAGCTGCAGTTTCAGTAACAGTCTGTAGTAATTCTCCCCATGTTTAACATAAATATGGCCTGGTTATAATCCATAATGGCATCCTTTACCTTAGCCAGTTAACCCTTGTAGGTTTGCTGAACTGAATTCACCAAAGGAGCAGTCATAATACACAGGAAGAATCATTTTATTTACAGCACATGAGAGAAAATATTCCTGTGAAATGTGGAAACTTAAGTTTTAGAGGTGTTTTATCAACAGAACATGGAGAGAAACGAAAGAAAATATTTTTTCATTGTAGAAGTAAAGGAAGTGATAGGTAATTTATTCTCACAAACAAAATGGTGATATGAAAAATTAAATGAAAGGTCTTTCAATTTTTGTTTTCTAACTAATGAAAAATTAATTAAATTTAGGAAATTTAAAAGCACCAGCTTATAATTTAGCAACTCTTAAATATCCAAATGATATAAATGCTTCAAAACTTTAATCAGAAATGTCTCTAATTTTAGTAGCCAGTTGTTTTTGGACACTAACTCCTTCAAGTTTAATCCTTCAGAACTAATTTAAGAATACAGTCTAATTTAGTCTATTGCAATCTGGAATTTACGTTAATATTACAAAGTTACTCTTCCTGGTAGTGACAGAAGTTTCAACAAACTTAGGAATATAAAAATTCATTAAAGGAAAGAAAAATTAAACTATAAATCGAAATTAATGTAGCACTTTTAACATTAATTGCATTACCATTTGAGTGTTATTTGCTGATTAGAAAAGCTTTTCATTTTAAAGCAAATCATTTAAAAGCTTTAAATCTTTATTCGCATTAATTTTCTGAATATGCAATAAAAATATAAAAATTAGAATTTCATTATTTAAAATAATGAATGAACTAATATAGTTAATTTGATTCTATACAGGGTCAAATAGTTACCTCAGTTTCAGGTAAAAAAGTACTATCTAAGCATGGCTCTGCCGTCATGAAATCTTGGTGTTTGAGTTGAAAATCCTTTAGGCATGGTTACATTAACTATAACTGTGATATGTCATATACTCTAGTTTTCATGCATCAAAAGTGCTTGTCTTCCTAAATTACCCTCTAAAAGTTGACACACATTTCTTATTTTTTAGGCATTTTTATGACAACTCTCTATAATCTGTTTACATTTAAAAGGAAGTATATTACTACATAATGATGACTTGAGAACTGAGTGAGTATATAAACTTTAGCTGTCTTTCAAAACATTTTAAATATTTTGGTTTTATGCTATGGTTTTATCTCATACTAATAACTGATTACGAATAATTTTAAATAAATGCTGTTTGCCATATTTTTTTCATTTAATTAATTTGTGGGTATAGTACTTTTTAAAGTAGTTAAAACACCTCTCGGTTTACATTTTTCTAATAAAAAGACATGGCCTTAAATAATAACAAACTTGGGTAACATGTAATTTATGCTTGGATACCTTGGGAAAATATCAGAATTATAATCGAATTTAACGATTTGGTTTCACAACATGGTGCTATTGCCCAAAAAATAAGAAACAAATCATAATGAATACAATCAAAATCTATTAAATGATATAAATCAAGTTTACAAAATAATGTTTTGTGGATAGACAAGACTATATGCTCAAAGATACTAGCAAATAAATTAAAACTGCATATATTATGGATATGACATTTTTACATCTTGTATTAAGTTTCAGTTGAACATTATCAAATAGCTTGTATGATATGCTCACACTAAAATGCATGCTTAACTCATTCAGTTAAAACATGCTTGATCACTTGTTGTGGCAGTGATGACAATTCTCACAAAAGCATATTTCAAATTCTTAGTACCCATTGTAACACTGAACCTGTAGTCTTATCTTAACATACCATATATAGTCTACTGCATTCAGATCTGGAACTCTTAGAAGAGAAAACATATGTTCAATTGTTTCTATTTCTAGGTATCTATAAATCCAGCAAGCCCTCCATACAGTTACATATGATTATCCATAACTTTTTATGAGTAAACTATACAGAATAAATGAATAAAGGACACACTACAGAATTCTGTCAAAATATCTGACACATATCACTGAACCACCAGCAAAAGATAGTTAAGTCAGCGCAGGTACCTTTGCCATTCGTACGCACACTAGCGAATTACCTCATATAATGCTCTTTTTTTATCATTTATCACTTATCATTTATCAAGTCTCTCCACACCAAAACTCTCTGTGAATCACTCCGGAGGTTAAAACAAAATTCATGCTTATACTGTACTAATTTCACTCAACCTGGATAATGGCACACACAAAAAAAAAGGGGGTTATAAATAGCAGATCTTACAAACAAGCCAGCCATGAAGTCTACACAAAACACTTTACCAAGATATGGACCTCTTCATATTGCTACGAATTTCACATTTATTTGGCTATTTATTTAGAATTGTAATTAGATTTGCTTCATGTTGCCTTAGCAACGCAGACGATTTTTGAAGAGAAAGCTACGTCGAAAAAAAAAATAGCAATAAAAATAAAAGAGCGCGCGCATTTAATGATTAATAAATAAATATCTCGTAATTACTGTTGCCATCTAGAAAAATCGTGATTGTTCTACTGATAATTTAAAAGCTTATAAAAGCCGAGGTGAAACACCTCATCTCAGTTAGTGAGTTAGTTGTTGTTGTTGCTGTTATACTTGTAGCTGTAAAAAGCGAACTGCCGTTTGTTTACTTAATGCTGTATTGATTGTAGCGATTTCGCTGTGAGATAGAACTATTTTATCTGTTTTGAACTGAGTTTTTGCTAAACGTTTGAGATATTGTGTTATTGTGCGAAGATTTGTGAAGAAATATTTCAGCATTTTAATTTATTTCTTGTGGAAAGAATAAATTTTTGTTAACTTTTTACGACTTGTGCATTCAATATATTACGAACCCGTACGCACGTAACAATATTTGGTGTCAGGAGTGGGATTTTTGAATGCCATTAACTAGAGCAATGGAAGAACAATTAAGGCAATTCATGGCAGCCTTTGCTGCATTTAAAGAAGAAATTAAAGCTGGCCAAGATTCCGTGAAAGAGGAAATGAATTCTGTTCAAGAAAAGATGGAGAAATCTGTTAAGGAAGAAATGAAAGCAGTTCAGGAATCTGTTAAAGATGAAATGAATTCTGTTCAAGAAAAGATGGAGAAATCTGTTAAGGAAGAAATGAAGGCAGTTCAGGAATCTGTTAAAGATGAAATGAAGGCTGTTCAAGAAAAGATTGAAGAAGGTCAAGAGGAAATGAAAAGAGAAATTACCAGCGTAATAGAAAATAAATTCGAGGCCATGGAAGGCAGAATTGACGCTGTTGAAAATAAAGTTGAACAAATAGAAGGAAGAGTTTCTGCGGTGGAGCAACGAATCGAAGGAAGAGTCTCTGCCGTCCAACACCAAATCGAACAACAAATTGATGACAAGGTTTCTGCGGTTGCGAAAGAAGTTGATACTTTAAAGAAATTCGTAGCGACGGCAGGAAGCAATTCGGATACTGTTAAATTTCTAGCCATGTCTGCGCATCCCTCTCTGAAGCTATCGACATATGATGGGAAGACCTCCTGGCAAGTGTATAAGACACAATTTTCTATAGTTGCGGAAGCTAATGGATGGGATTCCCAAGCTAAGGCCTGTCATCTTGCCGCTTCTCTGAGAGCAGACGCAGCGGATATCCTTCAGACTCTTCCCGAAAACAAAAGGCTAGATTTCGAAGCTCTGTCCGGCGCATTGGAGCTGCGTTTTGGAGAGAAGTGTTTAAAAGACTATAGCAGGCTTCAGTTAAAATCTCGTCAACAGAAGCCTACGGAAACACTTCAGGAGCTCGCCACGGATGTTGAAAGGCTGTCCCACCTCGCCTTTTCGGAGTGTCCGACAGAAACAAGAGAAATCCTGTCATTGCAATACTTCATCGACGGCATCCGGGATCCTGAAATACAGAAAGCACTGCGAATGGCTGATGTGAAGGACTTAAAAAGTGCTCTGGTGTATGCCATGAAATTCGAGGCAGCACAGCAAGCCACTCGTAGAGACCGCCACCCAATCAGAGCTGCTCACATACAAGAACCAGTGGATCCAATGACTGCTCGCCTAGACGATTTAACCAGAAAGGTGAATGCTTTGACACGGAATACTGGTGACAAGAAACCGTTCGTAAAGTGCTGGAACTGCGGTGCTGAAGGGCACATTCGAAGAAACTGCAGAACACCCCAGGGCACGGATGTTAAGACCGCGCCTCTCAAGAAGGAGGGAAACTAATTCGTGGCCATCTCGCGGGGCGGAGGTTGCCAGATAATGAAAAGCCCCAGTTTAAAGCGCTTCAGATTTCTGCAGTGAGTGGCGGCAATAACGGAATTTTCATCATGGGACAAATCAATGGAATTCCTTGTAACATGACGATCGACACGGGAGCCAATGTTACCATCATTCGAAAAGATTTGGCTCAACAACTCGAAGGTAAACTTATCTGGACGCCGCCCTGCGTTACCCTCCAGACTGTGTCCGGCGAGAAGATCAATATAGAAGGGAAATTAAACGTTAACATCACCTTTGGAAGTGCCGCTTACCATCACACGGCATATGTAGCAGAAATTACAGACCCTTGCATACTCGGATTGGACTTTTTAAGGAAATACAATTTTTCCTTGGACTTTAAAAATAACGAACTGCATTCTGCCTCTGAGGACATAACTTTATTCGGGATTAATGATGAAGGAGTGAAATCTATCCACAAAATCATAGCTCAAGACGATATCACAATACCGGCAAGAACAGAAATTTTACTTCCTGGATCCATAGCCGAAAATAGAAATTTCCGCTACGGCGTCATGGAATATCCCAAGAATTGTAATAGCCCTAAAGGAGTATTAATAGCCTCAGCACTCGTCGACCTATCGGGGACCGTTATCCCGGTGAGAGTTGCCAATGTAACTGATAAGGCGAGAGTTATTAAGAAAGGTGAAGTGGTTGCAGAATGTACTCCAGTAACCAGCGTTGAAAGAAAAAGTAACATCTCAAAAACCGTGTCTTCAGACAACATTATATCGGAGTTATTGCAGAATGCGCAATTAAACGATGAGGAAAAGAATGCTGCCGAGCGTGTCATTAAAGATCTTCAAGATGTTTTCTCCCGCTCGTCTTCTGACGTGGGTCGAACCAGTTTAACTCAGCATAGAATCGATACTGGTGATCATCCACCAATCAAGCAACATCCAAGACGTCTGCCGATTTCGAAACAGGAAGAGGTGCGAACACTTTTAACGGACATGCAAGAAAGCAATGTCATCGAGCCTTCAGCAAGTCCCTGGGCATCTCCCATCGTCCTGGTGAAGAAGAAAGACGGGTCAACTAGATTTTGCGTTGATTATCGCCGGTTGAACGAGGTTACGAAGAAAGACAGTTACCCTCTTCCTAGAATTGACGACATTCTGGATACTCTTTCTGGGAGCAAGTGGTTCTCGACACTTGATTTAAAGAGTGGATATTGGCAGGTAGAAATACATCCTGATGACAGAGAAAAGACGGCATTTACTACAGGACAAGGACTTTGGCAGTTCAAGGTGATGCCGTTTGGACTATGTAATGCGCCGGCTACATTCGAACGTCTAATGGAGACTGTTTTAAAAGGTCTTTCATACGAAGCCTGTCTGATATACCTGGATGACATCATCATCGTCGGGAAGAGTTTCGAAGAACATTTGGAAAATCTTAGAAAGGTGCTTCAGAAACTGAAAGAAGCCAATCTGAAGTTGAGTCCCGCTAAATGCAAATTATTCAGACAGGAAGTGGCTTACCTCGGACATGTCATCTCTGCTGAAGGTGTGCGCACGGATCCTGAAAAAGTGTCAGCAGTTAAACACTGGAGACGTCCCGAAAATGTCCACCAGCTGAGAAGCTTTCTAGGGCTTTGTACCTACTATAGGAGATTCATGAAGGATTTTTCATCCATTGCGAGACCCCTTCACAAGCTGACAGAGAGCAAGCAAAAGTTCGTGTGGACAAAAGAATGTGAGGATGCATTTAAGAATCTGAAGGAAGCCTTAACATCTGCTCCAATCCTGACGTATCCTCAGCTCGACAGACCATTTATTCTCGACACGGATGCGAGTAATGAAAGTGTCGGCGCTGTTCTGTCCCAAGAAATAGAGGGCCAAGAACGTGTAGTGGCTTACTGGAGCAAGTGCCTATCTAAACCGGAGAGGAATTACTGTGTCACCAGGAAAGAGTTGCTCGCCATAGTCAAAGCCGTAGAACATTTCCATCATTATCTATACGGCAGAAAATTCCTGCTCCGCACAGATCATGCATCATTGGCCTGGCTTTTAAATTTCAAGAATCCTGAGGGTCAGATAGCTAGGTGGATACAGAGACTCCAGGAATATGACATCATTATCCGTCATCGCAAGGGACAGTCGCACGGAAACGCTGACGCCTTGTCTAGAAGACCTTGCCCAGAAAACTGCCGATATTGTTCCAGGGTCGAAGCTAAATACCAACTGGTTAATCCAGTCGCACGGCAAATTACAGCATCAACATCGGCTGATCCAGACCCATGGAGTGACAAGGAAATCAGGAAAGACCAGCTGGAAGACCGTGATATTAAACCCATAATTGAGTTAATGGAGACCTCAAACAGAAAACCTACCTGGCAGGATATTTCGAGCTATAGTCCCACGACAAAACAATATTGGGCTCTCTGGGACTCACTCCATATTCGAAACGGCGTCTTGTACCGAAAATTCGAATCGGATGATGGAAAAACATTCCGATGGCAGCTGGTACTCCCAAGATCCCGAATCCCGGACGTCCTTAAAGAACTACATAGCAGCCCTGCAGGAGGTCACTTCGGAATAATGAAGACCTTGCAGAGAGTTCGGGAGCGTTTCTACTGGAATAATGCAAAGGATGACGTGCAAAAGTGGTGCCGAACTTGCGATGCCTGTGCAAGTCGGAAAGGACCGAAGAAACGCAGCCGGGGGAAGCTGCAACGTTACAATGTAGGAGCACCTTTTGAACGTATCGCCTTTGACATCTTAGGACCTCTGCCACGAACTGCTGATGGCAACAAATACATCCTCGTTGCCATTGATTACTTCACCAAGTGGCCTGAAGCGTATCCTATTCCTGATCAAGAGGCTGTCACAGTAGCAGAGATGATGATACAGCACTGGATTTCCAGATTCGGAGTGCCTCTTCAGTTACATTCCGATCAGGGAAGGAATTTTACCTCGGCTGTAGTCAAGGAACTCTGCAAGCTACTCGGCATTGACAAAACCCAAACGACGCCTTTACATCCCCAGTCGGACGGTATGGTAGAGAGGTTTAATCGAACCATCCTCAATAACCTCTCATTAGTGGTTTCCAGAAACCAACAGGACTGGGACAAGAAGTTGCCACTATTTTTACTGGCTTACCGCAGTGCTGTCCACGAGACTACCGGCTATTCCCCATCTCAGATGCTCTTCGGTCGTGACCTTCGTCTGCCATGTGATCTTTTGTTTGGTCGCCCTCCGGATGCGCCTTCATCGCCTGAGGAATACATTCAAGACCTCCAGGCCCGGTTTGAAGTGATGCACAACTTTGCACGAGAGCGAGTCAACTTGGCGACGGAGAAGATGAAGACCCGCTACGACACGAGAGCTACTGGACATCGTTTCAACGAAGGAGACAAGGTGTGGTTATGGAATCCGACTCGTCGAAAAGGACTTTCTCCGAAACTACAATCACCTTGGGATGGTCCTTACACAGTCCTAAACAGGCTGAACGACGTCGTGGTTCGGATCCGTAAGTCATCGAACTCTAAACCTAAAGTCGTTCATTACGACAGGTTAGTTCATTACTATGGCCATAGTACGTAGTGTATATAATTGTAAATAGTAATGTACATAGTATAAGACCATGGTCCTATTTGTATTTAGTATTTGATTTGTATTTGTTAAGTAGTAGTATTTGATAAGTATTTGTGTTTAATAGCATTTGTATTTGATAGTATTTGTACTTAGTATTTGAATTGTATTTCGCGTTGGATAGAATTTAATTTGCTGAAAGTCACTTATTTTAATTATTGTTTATTTTGTTATTATAAAGTAATGTTTATTATAGCACTGATGCTTTAGTTGTAAGTTTGGCTTCCTGTCCAGGGATTGTACTGCCCGGGACGTGCAGTCCTTGGGAAGGGGGCAATGTTACGAATTTCACATTTATTTGGCTATTTATTTAGAATTGTAATTAGATTTGCTTCATGTTGCCTTAGCAACGCAGACGATTTTTGAAGAGAAAGCTACGTCGAAAAAAAAAAAAAAAATAAAAATAAAAGAGCGCGTGCATTTAATGCTTAATAAATAAATATCTCGTAATTACTGTTGCCATCCAGAAAAATCTAGAAAAATCGTGATTGTTCTACTGATAATTAAAAAGCTTATAAAAGCCGAGGTGAAACACCTCATCTCAGTTAGTTAGTTAGTTGTTGTTGTTGCTGTTATACTTGTAGCTGTAAAAAGCGAACTGCTGTTTGTTTACTTAATGCTGTATTGATTGTAGCGATTTCGCTGTGAGATAGAACTATTTTATCTGTTTTGAACTGAGTTTTTGCTAAACGTTTGAGATATTGTGTTATTGTGCGAAGATTTGTGAAGAAATATTTCAGCATTTTAATTTATTTCTTGTGGAAAGAATAAAATTTTTGTTAACTTTTTAACGACTTGTGCATTCAATATATAATGTACCCGTACGCACGTAACAATATTATAGTCTGTTACTTTAAAATAGACACTTTAAAAAGGTTGTAGTGATTTTTCACTTAGGATCATAACGTGTGTCATAATCACCACATGGAGAGAATAAATGGATTTTAACAAATTAGAAGACTTAGAGCTTTTTTTCACAATAGTCATTACCATAGTTTTGGGAAGAAATGGCCTTGAAGTGCCTATTCTAAAGTAACAAACTATAATAAAGAGTACATTTATCAAGATGTTTAGCATTTACAATATCTCGATACTTCGCAAAGAAAGTGTTTATCTGGTGTCGATGTAATCCTATAGACAGTCTGATCACTAGTAATGTTCAGATAAAGACATTAAAATGAATTTAGAGCTCTTTCACAACTCTCAATTGTCTTGCACCAACATGCAACATTTCTCCAACCTTCTAATGTATTTAACAAAAAAAAAAAAAAGTTTTACAAGCCATCTTACTAAGAAAACTTTACATTGATATGATAAACTGAGGAAAGACTGAAAAAAAAATAGAAAAATATATGCCAACACTTAACACTTCATCAGAAATTCTAAACACATACTGCTATTGGATATTTTATAAATTTGCTGTTGAACTGCATATGGTGTAATAGCGAACAAAATGATGCTTAATAATAAAGCTAAAAGGACATGGGTTAGCAGGCGCAAGTGCGACAACAGACTGGTAGACTGCGAGCTCAAGGAGAGCATAGATAAACCTTAACGAACCCTTTGGGGCAACCATTACAATCTAAGCCCTTTCGGATTTTTCTTTTAAAAATTCAATTTTGTTTTAATTCTTCGTTTGTAATGGAAATAAAATGCATATAATATGGAATACAAAATGGAAATATTTAAATTGATTAATTATATAATAGATAGCCATATGTCAGATCCATGCCTAGTTCTACCTGAAACAAAAAGAAAAATGCATTCCTATAAACAACAAATTAACTACACCTGTACAATTTTATATTCAGCAAAAGCAACTATTGCACATCATGCTTTAACTTTTTTAATCATCTTTTAATTGTAATTTTATGCTTAAAAATTAAACGGCACACTTTAAAATTTTCAAATGAAACACTAAAAAGAAACAGCAAATAACACTGAAATAAAGTGTAATAGAATTAATATAAAAAAAAATTGCATTAATATTCAAGCCTCCCTTTTTGTAATTTCATTTTTCTTCGCTCTAATAAAGTAAAATTAATAATATATATATACATTCAAATTCTACTTCATTCTTTTTTTTTCTTTTCTTCGACATAGGACACAGTTCTTATTTTAAGTTTTCTTATGCCACTTTCATCCTAACAATAGTAATTGAGAACATTAAAAATGATGTAAACGCAGTTTCTGAATTCGGATATGACTGAACTAAACTGCATTCCTAAATTCAAAGATCTGATCTTAATTTAATGACACTAGATTAACTGAATTAGCATGGTTTTTAAAATTACACATTTCTGATGGAATAACTGCAGCATTTACATCATTTGAATCTTTAAGTGCTCCTTCCAAACTGCCTAAACCTAGTGACATTAATTTTGAAGTCAAACAACAAAAATCAGCGTTATATTTTCATATTTTCACAGGACTAGTTTCAACGGTCTAGATGTGTTTAAAATGGAAATACCAGATTAGTATCTAATTTTCTGTATCAAGTATCAGGTTTAGTAAATGATATCAAATGTTTTAAGAGAAAATTTGATATATATCATGTATTGGACAATGTAGTAAATTTACACAACTCACTGCACATCAGAGTACACAACTTGAAATAATCAATACATATTTAAAGTACTGTATCACAATCTAAATATTCACATGTACAAATATGCATATAAAAATGTATAGAAAAATAAGCATAACGGCAATTATTTATAACACCGAAAATATAAAATAAATAAATTTCACACACCACATAAGCAGAAAAGCTTCAAAGACAACTTCTATGCATTTCTTTTTTATTTAATACTTAGACGTTTTCTATACCAAATTCGATCGCACACGCGCCGAAATGTACTACTATAAACATTCAATACTTGTAAGAATATAATAACCAAATAGTCTTACCATTTGGATTGTATAATAGCAATACCATAAATATAACATTCATTTGTTGAATGTAATAACGTACTTATATAAAACTACATAAAATTTTCCACACGAAGGAAAAATGAACAATTTAAAAAGAATTCATTTCTCCGGTACATTAAGAGCTCCCTTTTTATAGCTAACAAACATTGCTAGTGCAAATAAAATAAGAATACGTACAAAACGATTCACTTCGTTCTTTCCATATGCAATTCTTCAATCATAACTTCATATCCAAAATACGATAAAAGATAAATAATGTAAATTATAATATTATCAAACAAACACACATTTGATGCTGGAACCACTGACCCACTTTCGCCCAACATTCAGCGGAGTATTGAAACACTTGTTGCCATTTTGAAGAAGCAAAAGACATAGTTTCAGCAGAGCGAATTAAATATCGCTCTGCTGAAAACGCTTTACTGCTTAGAGAGTATTCTGATATAAATTTATAAATTATGAAAATGTATTTCCCCGCTCTTTCTCAATATGTACAGAAAGAAAGAGCACTGAAATATCAATATATCAATGTTAGGATATGAAATTATAAGCAAAGTCTA
>KK116625.1:62385-109417 GCA_000611955.2 Stegodyphus mimosarum
CATCTCGAAATACCAGGATAGTGAAAGAACTAGTTTTTAATATTCTACCCATAAAACGGTTATAAAACTGAAACAAAAAAAAAAAAACAAGATCTGGAGATGTAGTCCTATTTGACAAATTTCAAAATGTTCAAAATTAAGTGCTGAAAATTTGGAACGTCACCAATTTGATACATGAAAAGATTTAGATACATATGAAAAATGCATATTTCGGCTATCACAGTAACTTAAAAAACAGGATTAAATAGAACTCATGAAAATTCAGTATTTTAAAAATTAGATCACTATACAAGAAATTTTAAAAACCATTTTAGTGCTGACAGATTGCTTATATTGCGTCTTTAGCGTAATATAGACAGTACATGTTTTGTGACAACAAATAAGCTGAATAAGGATTGAAAATACAGCCCAGATGAGGTGCAGTAAAAATTGATCAAAGAAATAATCTGTTTTTCATCAGCTGCAATCTGTTTTACATCATTTGCAACAAAATTTTAGATCACCAGCTGCCAAACGTTCGAAACTCTGATCACAAACAGCTAGAAATAAATTCAGATGATGGTGAATGAACAAATCTCGTAGGATTTTATCTATCGGTAACCTGAATACGAGCTATTTATCTTGAAAAGCTCTTTCATTCTTTTAAAAAATTTCTCTCCCACCAGACTTTTAAATCTCTTTTAATAAAAATGAAATTTATCGCCTGCCTAAATTTACTTTGGACACGTTGCATCTCTTTGTTCCTCTACAAAAGCTGAACCATTTTTCTCTCAGTAAGAAACCCTTCTTCATTTATATCACTGGGATTATAATTTAATTGACATTCCTATTTTTTCATTCAAACGTTGGTGTAAGGAATGCATGCAAAGGACAGGAAGCTGTTGACATACCTGCAATTTCTTTGAATATTTTGTTCAATATAAAAATAATCCTCTCCTTGATTCCATTTTGTATGACAGCTGAGCATATTATGAGCATATTCTATTTTCCCTATTGATCGAATGGATAAGATGACTGAATGTTGGTAATTTGACCTTGGATCAAATTTGAAAAAACGGCTGTCAGTTTTCTTATTTTATCTTATATAGAGAGTTCAATACATAGCATTATATTAAAGCATGGCTGACGTAAATATGAGCTGGTGACCTTTTGCGGTAAAAGGCAATTTCCAGTTTTTAACCCCTTCTTGGAGAATTTTAGTCCTCTACGAAGACATACTTCTCTTTAAATGAATAACGTCTCTCTAAACAAATAACGGTAGTGAGCTTTACTGTAAATAATTAAATCTTCTTAATTCTTCATTTTGTTTCGAACATTTATATTATAAACCCATATAATATGTTTCACAAGAAACATATACTCCAAAAGTGAGCTACCTAGGACAGACTCCTCCCATCTACCTACGTGAATGTCCTTTATCTCATGAAATTTTTTTGTCATGATAAATCTTTATCCTGTTTCTGCTATCCAACTTTCTTTTGTCATCCCCAAAGAATTTACACTGTGCAGCATATGCTTGTTATAATTTCTTTCGAAGCTGTGTACAGACTCGTATGATAGGTCCTGTTAGCCTCTATCTTCTTAAATAAAAGTAATACTTAATAAGAGCGTAGAGAAAGACAGAATATTTAATAAAAGTAGTATTTATCATATCAAAAGTACCTTAAGCTATATATTCCGATTCCTATATACGCTATCTGCAAAACATATTTTTTTCCTGAAACAACTACGTCATTTGTTTTAATCGGAGAATTTCAAAACTATCTAATAACTGAAAATTAACTTAAGAGAAAATATTTACAGAGCTTTTGCGAGACCTTTTTCACATATCTGTATCCAGGTTCTCCTTGATGTAACGATTTGGAAACCGAAACAAACATATTTCTTTAATTTGGTATGGCAATAACATTTAAAAAGTTGGAAGTAATGGCGTACATATGATTCCTGAAAGTGTAGGAAACGAATTAAATGTGCAAGAAAAAGCTTCCAATGAAAAGAAAACGTCGAAAAGAAATTACTATGTGAAAAGAACAATTTATTTTATTGTTTTTCCCTTTACTTTTTTGTTTGGATCTTTTCAATTTTTATTTTCCGAACTTTTTAAATTTTTCCATGGCCTGTGCACATCTGTGCAGCAAACTGTCACATCTACCTGTAAATCGAATGTTCGTAAATTGGAAGATGTTCAAGAAAATTTGAAAAGCGATAAAGAAATGAATGTTGAGAATCCTTTTGCAGTGCAGCGTTATCATCATCTTCGAGCTTTTGATTTAATATCAAAGGCACTAATAATAGACGAAGAAAACAATGGTAGGTGTTTTTGAAAATTTCTGGTATTCATAATCGTTAAAGAATTCTGCATAATATTCAGGAATAAAGTTATTCTTTTATCTACCATTGACTAGGGTTATGAAGTCAAAATATTTTTTTTTATCAAATTCTTCCTTTTAGCTTTATTGTATATTCAGGTAATACTGACAATGTTGTTAAACATTACCCCTATGATAAATTAATTTGATACTTCTTTTAAGCTATAATGTTTTATGTTTTGGTATCCCTTGAATTGGAAACTTCCTGAATTATATTTAGTGTTCAAAATTTAGACTGCACTGATTAATATTGTCTCCAATCTCGATTGAATTTGATATCATCATCAAGTAAGTAAAATATTTTAATGCTTTAAGATATTTTGATAATCGAAAATATATTTGTATTAAAATTAGCACGGAAAACGATATATTAAGCTTAACGGAAGTGAAATAATCATGTAATAATGAGATCTTTATAATAATGAACCATTTTCTTGACAAAGTTATATATTTAATGTGAAAAATTAGTGAAATTCAGATCCATTTTTGAATATCTTTCAATGTTATAAAATTCCAAAATATTCCTGTTTTTAAGAGAGAAGTTTCTAAGGAAATTATAAAAGCATAAAATCAAAAAGCTACTTTTATAATTAATATCTTCATTGCATAATTTCAAAGTACTTTCAAAACTATGAAAATCCATTATCGTCACATAAATGAAATCAACAAATATTCTCATTTAAATAGAAACTGAATTGCAACTATCTGATTATATAAAAAATTTTTTAGTAATAAATTAATTATGTTTTTAAATAAATAAATTATATTCTCAGATTTATTTTTTAATTTTATAAATGTATTGCACAAAAAAGTCATCATATTCATTTTAAATTTGGCATATTATTTTATTTAGACTTGCTTTCTTGCTTCTCGGAACTGAACATTCTTGCACATAACTCATAACAACAACCAAGGAACACATTATTATTCAGTCTTTGCAACTGATATGCAGCTCGTAAGCAGCCAAACAGTAAAGCAACTGAAGTCTGGTAGTTTGATTAGCGAAGCAGATGATCTAGTAGCAGGATTGTTTTCATGGTATTCCCAATATGAAACATGGATGTAAACCAGTTCCCTTCAGAAAGTCCTCCGTAAAGGCATCATTCCTCTCAGGCAGATATCTCTCCCATGCTTTGCCATAATTTAAACAAACCAAACCCAATGCTGCTAAAAATTTTATTTAAAGTCCACATTTAATAACATTAGAAAATTGCAAATATGGTTAAAGTTAGATAATTTTAAATGGATATATTTATATGAATTACATGAATTGCATATATCTATTATGTGAATATTTAAAATGTTTATCATTAATTTTTCTTAGTTTTTCGTAGGTTATCATTCCACTACCAAGGTAGGGAATACTTAATCTGTTCTTTTTTTTTTTTCTTAAGTGTTTGGTCATGGTATTAAATTGAAAAAAATATTATTGATTCTATAAGATGGCAGAATAGTTTTATGAATCCCCAGGGTCATTAAAATTAGCAAACCACTACCTGTGTAACGAATCTCACATGTATCATTATATGTATTTTATATAATTTATATAGAATGCTAATATTTCTATTACTTGTGTCTTTTTTCCTTTTCAAGTGCTCTGCTTGTTGATATTCTCAAAATTATATCTGATATTTAGTGCTATTATGGGCCATCTATTATGTATATAATAGACAAAATTATAATAGATCAGGGGTGGCCAAACTTTATGTCAGTGAAAGCCACAAATAGATTTCCCAAAAGCCAAAACTATATATTTACATCATTTTAAATGTAGTGAAATAGGTTTCAAATAGCAAGAAATGTCCAATTCCAAACAGTTATTCAATGACAGTTTTATTTCGATAAAAGCCATGCCCAAACAGCTTAAAGCATTTTATATTAAAACAATTGCCTGTCTTTTTCATAATATATTTCATAATACCAATAATCTTCAATAGTACTCAAATTTGCTTCAGTAGCATTGTTAATAAAACTAGATCATTATACATTTTATTATTTTTCAAGAGCCATTTGAACTTTAGATTCGTTACACAAGTAGTGGTTTGCTAATTTTAATGACCCTGAGATTCATAAAACTATTCTGTCACCTTAGAGAACTAACAATATTTTTTATTTCAATTCAATCATCTATTGTGTATCACACCTGCCATCCTCTCAAAGGTTATTGTTAGAAAAACATTAAGAATTTATTATCTCATTAAAATTTTAAGCCATAAATATTAATTTATTCTCATTATTTTAGATTACAATAACCAATCATAAAAATAAAAACATTACTTAATTATTTAAAATGCATATTTCGGCTGCCCATGAAATAAAAACATTTCAGGGGTTGGTAACCTCATGGTTCTGTGTGCTTAACGATACATTAACAGCAGTGTTTCCGATTATCATTCACCCCCCTCTTGCCATATTATCTTACGTGAACCAGCATCTGTCTCTGAAAATTTCATTAATTATATGAAAATGTTTCTATCTATTCATTGTTAAAAACTCATAAAAATAACTTGAAAATCTGAAAAAATAATAATAAATATGTGAAGAAAAATTTAGGTACTTACGTATTATGACGACTACCTAGATATCTCGCCAAATCCAGCGACCTTTGTATGTTATACAGGTTAAGCCTAACATTGGTTATAGGCGGGATTTGAACCTGAGCCCTTCGGCACGGCAGTCGGCGACGCTAACCACTATACCGGTTGGGCGGCTATAAAAAAGGTTAACCCTAATATAGGTTATAGAGGGCGCTGAAATAAAGAGTATTATCTCGCCCTAGTCCCGCATTTGCTATTACCACAGCTTTTTTTGCTACATTTACGCCTTTTGATGCTATTTTGAAAGCTATTTCCCGCCATTTTCCTTATCATTAACGTCAATATTTGCTTTTCACCAGTTTTAAGTAAGTTAACTATATTGTGCTGCCATCTGTTATTTAAAGTTAACACTAAATGCCTCTCAATTTTTTAAAAATTTGTACGCATATTATGTATCAAAAATATAATTCATTTATGTAACTTTCACTGATTCAGAAGTAAGTTTAATAATTGTTAATTATCATTTACAGTAGTAAAAATAAAAAAGATTAATTTTTTCTATTCGTATTTGGTATATAATTTTTTTATATGTATACATATATATATATATTCGTTATTTTAGTATTTTAAGTTTTTGTTCTTTTATAATTGGGGCTTTCATTTTTAAAAGAATTTAAATTAATTTGCTTTGATGAAGTTCTTTAATTTAGAAACATAAACTAACAAATGCCAATGAAGATTTTTATCTCCAAATGTCGCCAAGGTAGTCGTCATAGTACGTAAGTACCAAAATTTAAATCTGCAAATGCGAACAACGAGGCCTGTAATTCAACAAAAGTCAACGTGAGAGGTATGGCTGCAACCTACGAACAAGCCAATCGGTTAAATTTGACGGGTTAAGAGGTTTGAACTGTTATTGCCATTATTGGCGGTGCGTACATTTACCAGGTGCTTTGCGGAAGAAAACCCATATTTTATTATAGTAAAAATATTTAAACCAAAAATGGCTTCATATATTTCTAACTACCATATAATTATTCGGAAGAAAGAAAATTTTAGGTTTGCTCATGCTCTAACCCTCTGAATGGCATGGCTTTTGGGGTGTTCTCGTGAAGATTTATATTTAAATAGCTTCTATTAACTAAATTTTTGTAATTACTTATTTGAGTCCCTGTTTTCATAAACTTCCTTTCCTTTTAAGATGATATTTACATTAAAGGAGTACGAAAGCCAAAGCTTTAAATTATGACCTAGTATACTAAATGACAAAAAATATCATGACCCGATAAAGGCAAGTATACTCTCAGCGAGTTTAAAAAAAAAATCTGATATATAAGTGGTGGTCATCGTATCTCCCCTTCCAAACAGAAATGGGGTTTGAAAACCGATTTTCTAGTCATATTTTAAATTAAGATGATTTTAAGTATCTTGTGAACAGTACTGCTATGTAAAGAAGACTACTTAATTTATTTATCTTTAGGATAAATTAAAAATGGAAAAGTTAAAAATAACAGTAAAATAAACTGTTCACTAGATTGAAATTTTTTACTTAACTTTTAATAATGAAATTAAAAAAATTGGTACTTACGTACTATGACGACTACCTTGGCGACATTTGGCGATAAAAGTTTTCATTGGCGATTTTTGGTTTATCTTTATAAATTCTTTTAAAAATAAAAGTCCTAATTATGAAAGAACAAAAACTTAAAAACCCCAAATCCCGAATTTATATATATATATATACATACATACATATTATTAAAATACGTATATACATGTATATAAACTGTATACTAATTACGAATTAAAAAAAATAAAATTAACTTACTTAAAACTGGTTAAAAGAAAACGTTGAAGTTAATGGTGAGGAAAGTGGCAGGAAATAGCTTTCAAAATAGCATTGAAAGGCGATTCCTGTTTTTTTCTCCGAAATAAATTCAGCTAAATAGGTATCAAAAGATGGCGGCGTGTCCCACATTGTCACTTGTTCCTCCATTTTGCGGAACCCCACATTGAATCTGCGTAGATGGGTCAACAAAATTGTATCGATCGCCAGTTTTGGCGAGATATCTAGGTAGTCGTCATAGTACATAAGTACCAAAAAATTTGTTAATGAAAACTAAATTGTTAAATTCGCATTTGTCTCTTTCAGTTATGTCTGTATTTCACAGAAAGCAGTGCTACATTGTCTGATTTAGATATCTATGTTGATTTTATTCATTTACTGATTTTCAGTAATAATGTTGGAAATAATACTAATGAATTTATACGTGTTTCTATATGAATTAAATGAGAAGTTTCTTGTTAAAAAGGCAATTGCCTATGGCTTTGGCAGTATTTAAAATTTGCATCCTACAAATTTGACAATTAACTTAGCCAGTTTTGGCAGTCATTAAATGGCCAAATCATATACATACGTTAAAAAATATAAGCCATGATGTCTTTAAGAATACTGATTGTGCATTTTGAAATGTATCTGCACAACTTTAGTAGTATATATGTTACAAGAAAAAGAATTAAGCTATAAATTGGGAGGATCATTTTGGATTATAATCAAGAAAATACCACTTACCCCTGGTTGTTTAGTTTACTTTAGGGTTTGGCGACAAATCCTTGGTCGCTTGGAGGATTACTAATGAAGTACTATGAAATGTTTAAATACATGCACATTTTGAAAACTTTTGTCAGCTTGTCGAATAGAAAGGGAGTCTTACTTATTCTGTAAGCAAAAAAGTGTACTTGGTATAATTATATAGACAAAGTCTGTAAACAACAGAATATTTTCATTGCTTCATGATGATATGGTTCACTAGCAGCCAAGTTAAATGCAAAAAGTTCCATAATTTTATGTTCAAAGTGATATTAGAGAGCAACTTTATTGATTTTGACTTTTTTCACTGCATAATTTTGGCCAAAGTTGGATATATCTTTAAGTTTTCTATAATCTTTAAAGCAGCTACAGAACAAAAGATACTCATTTTAACTTGTTTTAGATAAAAAAAAAAAAAAGGGTTTTGAATGTTTGTGCCCTATCTGAAACATCTGGCACACTCACACTACTATCTGATGACTGACTGCTGGCTTCAACAACCGCAGTAGCCACATCACTCGATTTGCTTTTGTCCTCTACCAGAAAGTATGCCGAGTTGCCCAGTTGTTTCAGATTTCTTTATCATCTTGCATAGGGCACATGGAGACGTTGGACCTCTTCGAATCTGCTTTATATGCTGGTATTCTTTTACAGTTGCACAGGAGTTTTTTACCTGTAGCACTTTTAATTAAAATGTAGGCATGATGTGCAGAGAAGTAACTAATGCTCCTGTAGAATTCGCCTTCCTTTTATGCAAAGAATAATGCTAATAGGCATGTGCTGTAATGCAAATGATATTTCACATTTTCAATAAATGCAAATAAATACCATTTGTGTTATAGAGCAACTTATTGGTGGGATTTTGTACTAAAATATTTTATTTAAAAATTTCAAGCACATCATTTGAATCATCTGTAGTTTAGATTTTATCTCATTTGGATCAATAGAATGCATTCTAGAGCCCTCTGAAGTGGGAAACTTATTTCTTGCTAACCTTGTATATATCACAGGTTTTGATGTAAAAACTTGTTCTTTTCCTAATCACATTTTTAAGGCAAACAGTTTATTAATACTGATAATTTTATCCAGGATAAAATTTGTAACTGAATCCAGATTACAAAAATGATCTTGAAAATAATTTCATAGACAAGCAATCTTGATGTAATTATTCTTTATTATGCTTTCATTCAGAACTGATCTTTCCGTATATTTTTCTAGAATTTTTTATGAAAGTATATTATTGAACATGAAATAATACGCTATGTATAAGTATTAAGATTAGATCTTCTAGAAAATTAGCTCAAATACTTTCTGAAGTATTATCTGAATAATCACAAATAACACAGCTGATGATATAGTTGAAAATCGAAAATCTATCTGTATTTAAAATTTCTAAATAGTTGAAGTGGATATTTTCTTTGGTAGTGCATAGATGCATTTCCTGTATTATGGTATTTCATTGTTTGATTTAAAATGTGGTTTATTGAGATTTTATATTTTTTTGCTTGGCTTTAGTGTAGAATTGGGTGTTCTTTGACTTTTTAAGTGAAAATAAATTGATGTGTACACGGACAAAGTAAAGGGGGTATGCAGTGCCGAATTTATGCAGTTCTCTGAATTTTTTTTTAAGTATGTCAGTGTGTACATAAATGTCGAGTTTGTGCAGTTCTTTGACTTGTTATTTTGGCCTTGTCGCAAAAATCGGCGGTACACAAAGGCAATATAGCAAGTCAAAGAATTGCACAACATGGATTAGATGGATCAATTACATGGCTCTATGTATCACAAAAATTTACCAATTTTCGCCATGGGACACTGGTAAATATATTTTTGCCACAATTTATTACCAAAATAAAAAATTTACTCAGTGTAAAAACAAATACTAATCGAAAAAATTGCCATTGAATTTGGAGGGCTGTGCATGTACGTATTTCTTGGTTGCCACATAATTGCATTTTAATGATATCGTGGGTTGTCACATTACTATTTTAGTAACATAGTGGTCTCATGAATGCTTTTCAAGGGATTATCAGAAAGAACCCTCTGTAGCTTTTTAGATGGCAATAGAGGAATATGAATGATGATGTTGGGCAAGACTTAGATGTTATTAGTGACAGATATCTTTGCTGAGTATTCAACTAAACTACTATGCTCTATGGATTATCACTTTTATGATTAAGTAAATATTTTGCTAAAAGTCGTTAAACTTCTACCTGTAACTGAAGATTGACTGTGTGCTGTTTTAATCAAGCATGACTGCAGTAGTGCGGATAATTCTAGGTAGAACATCCATGGTTTATTCAAAATATCGATTAATCTAACTGCAGTTTTTAAAAGGGGAGGATTGTAAAAGGATTAACCTGTATTAAAATTATGATAAAAATACTACTAACAGTTTAACCTGTGTTTTTCAGTAGCTTAAGCTAGAGAATAAATTCATTTGATTGCATAAATTAAATCAGAATTTAAAAAATAAGGGACGCTGTGGAAATAATGATGAACCTCTATTATCCAAGGTAATTCATATTATTTACTTGAAATTCTTATAGTAAGTGCACAATTTTAATTATTAATATTTAAACTCTGTTATTGGTAGATAAAATTTGCTTCATGCATTTAAAAAATAATACATTCTAGATTTTATTTGATGACAAAAGAAGTATTCACGAAAAATTGAAATATACTTTAAATTTATGCAGTTTTAAAGCTTTTGCGCAGTTTCTTATGTGTATTTTTATCAGACAATTTTTGAGAAAATATGTAACCTGTTTACGATACATCCATAACTATATCAACTACCTCTTGATCATGCCAGTTTTTTTTTTTTTCAACAAAAGATCCATAGGAGAAATATCAGGACATTGCTTTAAATATTAAAGATCTTTGTTAAAGGCTTGGCTGAATGATAAAACCTCTGAATAGAGTGACTTGAAATCCTGATAAAGCGACTCCAAACTGACTGTTGATAACAAATTCAAACAACTGTTGATAAAGCGACTTCAGATTATTTATAATCACCTCTGAATTTGATAAATTGATAAGTTATTGAATAATTATCAATTTTACTGTTTAGTTTATAAAATCCTTAACTCATATAATGGGGAATGTAATAAAAGTCCCTAACTTTACCAAAATTCATTCAATTTGCTTCAGCTTCTGTCTATACATAATCACCAGTTTAGTACATTTACCATAACATATAGGAGGAAATTTGTGCAAAAAAGTTTGGTTGGGTTTTTTTAGGTTGTCCCTTGGATTATCACTAAGTTTTTGTTTCATTTATCACCAAATTGCATTTGAAAATCAAACCTGTTTGTGTCTGGTATCGCTCTCAAGACATTCATCAGTCAAGCATCTTTCTTAGCCTCTGCACTTACTACAGAAGATTTGCCAAAGGGTTTTCTCAAATCACATGGCCTTTACACTGCCAAACAGAAACAAAGCAAAAGTTTTGTGGATTATGAGTATGAAGAAGCATTTAAAACTTTGACTTCTTCTTTTATGTTAGCACAATATGATTTATTCTCAATATATATAGCAGAATAGAATAGGTACAGAATATGACATGAAAATTTGACACTGCAGGATGAACTTCGTATGGAAATGATGATGCACTCTGAAGAAGAACGTGGTCAGAAAAGTTCAGACTCTGTTCGAAAGTCAAGTTAAAATATGAATTTAAACCTCCATTTAAAATTAATACAGACTCCTTATCATTAGAGACTGATCCCTGGAGTAATGAAGAACTGAGGAAAGCTCCAATGGAAGATCCTGAATTGAGGCCATTAATGGAATTAATGGAAACAATGAATGAAAAACCAGCTGGCAAGAAATGACTTTGTTTATTACAATGAGAAAAGTAAATTGGGCTGTGTGGAATTTGCTTCATTTGCGAGATGGAGTTCTCTATTATAATGAGGAGCTGACACTGGAAAGAGTTTCAAAAGGCAGCTCATCTTACTGAGATATTGAGTGCTTTTTATTTTGTCAGAGCTTCTTAGCAGCCCTACCGAAGGCCATTTTGGTCTAATAAAGACATTCCACACAATTTTGAATTTTGAATATTTCTTTTGGGACAAAGCAAGTGTAGGAATGTGGTGCAAATCTTGCAATGTGTGTGGAGCTTGAAAAGGCTTGCAAACACGTGCACGAGAAAGATTGCTGTACTACATTATGGGAACATCATATGAGAGGATTGCTTTGGATAGTTTTGGGCCTTTACTCGTTACAACTAAGGATAACCATTATATCCTAGTTGCCATTATTTATTTTAATAAATGGCCAGAAGTTTAGTGTTGTGATGAAGATGCTGATCAAGAAGCTTTTACTTTTGCAGAAGTTTGTAATGGAGAACTGAATTTCATGATTTGGAATGCCTGTCCATATTCATTCTGACCATCAAAAAACTTACAATCTTCCATATTTAAAGCACTTTATCGAATTCTTGGACCCAGTTGAATGGCATGGTGGAAAGATTGAATCAAACAATCTTGGACCATCTCTTACTGTTTATACCACAGAACCAGCAGACGGAGACCAAAAACTGCCATTATTCCTGTTAGCATATAGGAGTGCTGCTCTGCACTCCTATATGCTAATGGTAGCTGGAACAGTTTTTTGTCTAAGCAGTAGCTGGAATATCTGCAGGCACATTCAAAAAACATTCATGGGTTTGCTAGGGAAGGGTCCACATAGTCACTGAGAGGATGAAGACAAGATACGATGCCAAGTTGATGGAGAGGGAATTAAAGGAAGGTGATCAAGTCTGGTTCTACAATCCAAAGAGTCGTCACAGGATCTGTCCCAAGCTACAGGCATTCTGGGAAGGATCCTACTATGTAATCAAGAAACTGAATGGCATTGGTGTACATACAAAGAATTCTTTTAATTAGTTATCTCTGGTCTTGGGAGTTGCATTGCCTGGGAGGCATAGTCCTTAAGGATCCTTAAATAGAGGGTGGTGTTGCAAATATTTGTTAATTATTTTTGTTTTCCTATATTGTTTTATTAATTTTTGTATATTTATTTATTGTTTTTTGAATAGTAATTTTATGGTTTACTTTGCATTTATCTTATTTCTGACCACATGTCTTCTATTTAAGTGTGTATTTGTAGCATAGAATTGCAGATCTTTTAGTTCTGAGTTCAACAGCTTCGGAATATCAAAAATAGCTCACTTAGAAGGTACGATATAGGAATTTTGTTCCTCAGGGGCTTTGGTAACTTTCTGGAAGATTCTCAGAAATACATTTTCAGAGCCCTATGACTGATTCTTCCAGAAGTTTCAAGAGCCCATGCTGGTGTAAATATGGGTAATAATATGTGAGAGCTAGGGAGTTTGGTTGTGAATCAGCTGCAAGATTTGGTGATTAACTGAATTATGAATTAGGGTTTACTCTGAGAGTGATTTCAGGAACTTTACAATTTGTTTCAATCACTAAGGAGGAATTGCTTCATGTCCTCGTTTTTCTTGAATCATTTCCAGCCATTATTGTGCTTATTTTCGTAATAAATTTCATAAATTATTTCGTTCTACTTATTGGGACTTATTTAAAGGAACATCAATGATCCTGTAAAAATACCTTGCAAAAATACCTAGAACAAATTTTACATTTTTAAGACCTATTAAGTAAGAAAAGTGATGATAGCAAGCCGACAATACGAAGAGTGGAAAAGACACAGATTAACATATAAATGTTAGTTAAGGTGTATTTACGTTTTATTGTCATTGGTTAATTTTTAGATTCAAATTTGCAAATTTGAATACAGCAAAAGCTGATGATCAGGAAAGCTGAGAAAATGCTGAATTCCAGATAAAATTTCTAAATAATTGAGTATATAAAAATTCAATTCGCATTAGATTAGCCTATGAATGGAAGAAAAAATTTCCAGTCTACAATTGTAAAAAGAGTCATTTTATGTGTTGTCAACTTGAATATAAAATGCTGCATTTAAATTATGTGAGATTTTGAAAGAGAAAGAACATTTCAGGCATAGATACACAAGTAAAACATATTCGATTATGAAATTCTGTCGACCAGAAAAATTGATGGATATATCGCCAAACTTGCACCTGTAATTCCAGCCGAATTTTGAAGGAACAGATTGCTCTTTATTTAGTTATATAATCAACATTATACAAGTTACTGACATAGCATATAAAAAACTTAAATCACTTGTCATAAATTTTCACGTTGCACCACCAGTGCTTATCCATTTTCATGAGTCGTACTTTTCTTTATCCCAGGATCCCGTAATTTTATTTATTGCATCTTATTCCCTTGAATATCAGTCCCAAATTTTAATCATTTTTCGAAATGAAATTAAAAAACAGATAAACAGCTGTTAACTTATATAATTTTTTACTAAAATAAGATCGACTTGTCTAAAAGTAATTATGTTTACATAAAGCTAATGTATTACCTCATACTTATCTATTATTAATCCTAAATGACCTTGTTAGGCTATAGTTTTTGTGTGACTCAAATCTAGTCCTGTTCATGCTGTTTTGGGTAGTGGAGTTTACGTCTTATTTACTTAAATTTACATTTTAAAAAAATATTCAAAACTTTGAAAGTATTCTGATTAGTTGAATGTCAGATAATCAGTCTTATACTGTATTATGATTGCCAGAAGCATTACATAAGTACATGCATAATTAGTATTGTGTAAGGATCATATGGCAGCAATTAATTTTGTTTGTTCCATTCTGTATTAAGAATTTTAAAAGAGGGACTATTCAGGGCTTAATTTCTAAAATTAGAAATGTCGAAGCCTAACAGTAGGTTTTCAGGAAAGATGAATAAAAATAAAATACAATTATAAGTTGATAATTGATAATTAATGTTCACCTTTTGATGGTAATCAATGAGTTCAGCTTGCATTCCAATTACACATCACAGTGGGTGCAATTAATACAGTTTAGAGCGGTTGATTATAAGAAGTTACTAATTTTCGGACAAAAGGGGGAAATAAACAAATTTAAAAGTAGTGTTAGAGAAATAGCAACTTAAAATTTGTTTTATTTCACCCTTTTTTTTATCTGACTATGTGAAAGAATGATTAATAGATTTGAATTTTTATTTTTCATTATCACTTTCAAATTATATGTATATATAAAACTTTAGTGGAAGAAAACAGTTTCTTTCAGTGTGCTTTTTCTGCTGTGGAAGAAACTTGCTAGTCATGATGAGGTGGCGTAGTTACAAAATAGTGAGAATGAAAGTATGTGTGAAATGTTCTATATTTATTAGAAGTATCATTTATAGAAGTCCTAATATTATTTTCTTGTAGGACTCTAAAGGATGGTCTAAATCACAATAAAATTAATTAGTATAATTTTATTTATTTATACTATCTGCATATGTTGCAAAGAGATGTCTCCAAAATTATTTATATCATATCAGAATGTTCCTTGTTTATTTCAAAACATGGTTAATTATCCTATAAGGTAGCATATTTTGAATTTTTTTAATGCATATGTTGATAGATTATTTTTTTCCTCTCCCCTCTTTTATTACACTAACATCACTCCTTTTCACTTTGGTATATTTTTAACATTAGAAATCCCTTAAAGAATTTGCTCTTATTTCATAAATTTGTTTTCAGGTCGAAAGGAAATGGCAATTGAATATTATCGGAAAGGCATCGATGAACTGAGGAAAGGCATTGCTGTGAATTGTAGCCGAGGAACTGGTAAATATTTATCATCTGTACTCTTGAAAAATTTGCTGATTTATCAAGTTAACAGAATATGGACTGTTTCTTAAAATACTTTTATTTGTATATTTATTTCTCTTTCCATTCTGTATTAAGAATTTTAGAAGAGTGGCTATTCAAAGCTTAATTTCTAAAATTAGTAATGTCGAAGCCCAACAGCAGGTTTTCAGGAAAGATGAATAAAAATAAAATACAATAATAAGTTGATAATTGATAATTAATGTTTACTTTTAGATTGTAATCAATGAGCTCAGTTTACATTCTAGTTACACATCCCAGTGGGTGCAAACAAACACAGCTTGCATTACAAATTTACAATTGACAGATATTGCACTTATTTGAGAAAAAAGAATTGCTTAAACTTGCGACTGCTGGGAGGTTAAATTAAACGTGAAAGTTAAATTAATGACAAATAGTTAAATAATAAAACATTGGTTATTATCTTCAGTCGTCTTCAGCAGCAATTACAATTTTACCCCAAAACTAGGAAGTATTTGAGTTGGGCTCTGATGTGCGTCTGTGGAATTTTATCCCTGAATATACAATGTTTTGTACTATTCAAGACCATAAATCATGCTTTTTTCAGTTCAGCAATAAAAAAAAAGTAAAACGATTAAAGCATCATTAATGAATCTTGGAAACAATATGAGAATACACAGTATTTTTTCTTTACCTCTGATGAGACTATGGAAGAAAATTTTAACAAAAAGATGTGGTACAAAATCTTGAGGGAATCATCAATCTCTATCTGACCACGATCTTCTGCTTATATAATTATAGCAATTAAGCAGAACATGCAACAGGAAAAGTACTTGTGAATCTGAGAGTTGATCTATAAGCTGAAACATAGCACGAAACTTGTATGGCTTAATGCCATTTCATCTTTTTTCCGATTAAATCTTAGCTGAAACTAATGCCGATTCCGTCTTTCCTGTTTCATCCACTTTAAGAAAAATCCCTTTCTAATGTAACAAATACCAGGTTTTTATCTCTTAATGGTTTAGACAAGGTGGTTCTTACTGATTTGACTTGGATTAGCCTTTAATTTCTATTCTTTACTAAATATATAATTTATTCCTAGGAGAATAATAAATTTCATGCATATTTAAAATATGTAAATCTAATTACATTTTATGATATAGTGCTTATTTATTTAGTTTAATGTACTTTTAAAACAATAGAACTATAGTTGCACAGCTCTAAAAGATAACAAAAATGAAATGAATAATTAAGATTTATGTATATGCCTTATTAACCCCTTGAGGACCAGCACCCGGAGAATGAAGCACAGCCAAGGGTTCGAACCGCCGGAAATGGAACGTCACCACCAGCCCTCGTATTTCAGCAGTTAAGCCTACTTTTACAAAAAAATTCATATAAAATCAGCATCTTAATATAATGACCTCAGTTTTTGAAGTTACTAATTATTAATAGGGATTAATATAAAGAATATCACTCTAATAGAAATAAAAAAAAATGCAAAATAATTAAATTATAATTATAAGCATGAAGACAATTATAATACACATGAAAATAAAATTACAAATACGAAATGTAAAAGAAAATTAAGCAATAATTATCTGTAGTCAATTAAATTCCAATTTATTCATTCTGCCATATGTGGAATAATTCAAAATGAGAATCGACACACAGGACAATGACAGCTTTTTTTCGCCGAGCAAGTAATATGCATCACGCATCGGGAAAGCCGATATCTTTCCCCTTCTTTAATAATGCCATAAAGTGTATGTCTTAAAATAAATATAAAAAAGGACAACCGGTTTGAGTTTTTCCATCACAAAAGTTCGGTGACGTTACACCCGCTATATTCAGCTGGAAGCGTTTTCCCACATTCTCCTAACAAAACAAAAAAAAAAAAAGAGCTGAATGTATTTCTCCACGTTTTAATAATGGCGAGGGGCAAAGACAATGAAATTCCTAACGAAATAAACAAATATGCTGGTGTCCCTTTAACTTAAAGGGCTGTGATTCCCAGTTTGTTCACACCAATAAATCTATCAAAACCAGAAGCACAGAACAGAAACTCATGCTCATACATGAAAGTGAATAGCCACATGACTTAACCAAGTGTGAAAACCGTTACCATTTAGCACAATCTACTGGCATTTAAATATACAAAAGAATTGTTCTGTTTTCAAGTTACGTATACACAACACTGGGCCAAAGAGATCGATCGGAGCTCTTCGCCTATACCACAGAGGTGATGAAAGGTGAAATGAGATGGTGATGAAAGGTGGACCACAGAGGTCAGAAAGATGATGTTTGATGTGAACATTTATTTGTGTTTTCAAAAACGGAGTTGTCTTTCAGGTTGATGTTTGCAAATAGTAGGCAGTAATAATTTTTGTTTATACAAATATTATTTATAAGCACAATTATTTGTATCACATTTGTTTTGTAAATCCCTTCACTATGAAGCCTCGAAAAATCTGTACGTAGAGCTTTTGGACAGATACTTACAGCCTTGACAAAGGAGCTGATTTATGTGAATGGAAGGATATTTTAAATTAAGGTGAATTATTGTGCAAAGCAAAATATTTTCATAAGGTTTTTAAGATATAATTTTTTTTTTGAAAGATCACAGCAAATTTAAAAAGCAGTATTTCAGTGTTTCAGTGGAAAGTAGTGTTTACTTGTTGTATTCATCATTACATTTTGATCCAATGTAATATTAAGTTTTGACAGTATGTATCCTTTCAAGCTGCATATCAGTGGTATTCAAACTTTCTAGCAGTGTGACTCTACTTGGGACATTGTGGGCATTGTGACACTACTTGAAACGAAGTCATACGCTGACGAAAAAGTTCAAACAATCAATAATGTAAATTCCAATTGCTCAAAAGCTAGCACTAAGTAATGTTAAAACTTAGGAAGATGTTAATAATTTTTTTTTGTTTCATGTAACATGAACAGTGTCAGAACAAGTACAACAAACTGAAAATCAACTCTAGTTGCCAAATATGGAGTTGAAAAATCATAAATTAAAATTAAAACACAGCATATAACATGTAGGATCTTAAAAAACTATGAGAAAGAAACAGTGAAACCTATAAGCCAAAAGAAAACAATGAGACCTATAAGCTTGTTTTTTATTTACAAATAGTAATATTTTTTACTCTATTTTCCACAATTTAAGTCAGTAACTTTACTGCTAATTCATTTCAGTATTTCCAAGTAAAGTACAGTCATATTATACATTTGTTGTGCAGTCAAAAATTAAAATAATTTTAATTTCTCAGTGCTTTTTATGAAAAGTGTCTCCAAAATTAAATATAGTCATAAAATATATTTTATTGTGCAATCATTTTCCTTAAACTGATTAGATTTCAATTTTCAATACTTGCATATTAGTGTAGTCATTGTAGTAGGAGTTGTAAAATTTTCAGAATGTGTTGAATAAACATATGCATAACAGTTCTTCAATTTTAGAAAGCAACGTTGCCATTTTTGTTTGTGTTGCTTTTGTTATATTTTAAGTTTATATAGTTAAGTTATTGTATTTTTTGTCTTAATTCTAAAGTATGCTCTATAGATATGTGGGCAGTGGAATGCCTACATATCCACAGTGCCAGCAGCGGAAAAAATTTCAGAATATAATTTGCGGGAATACATTGTTTTCTTGCAAAATTGCTACAGGAAACATTTGCTTTTAAGCAATCACCATAAAATTTTAACCAATTTAAGGAGATTAAAAAGCCACCTGTAAGTGGGTTTATTACATTCTTTATCTTATGTAAAAATATTACTAAACTGTGCTAATTTTTTTTTATTAAATCTATAAAGTACTGAAATTTCTGTTAATCATAGATTTAATAAGTTTCCGAATATTATCGAAATATCTTTAATAATGTTTTTGCTTTAACAGATTTTTATATTGAGGATAATTCTTATTTGAAGTTTTATTCTTCATACATATATTGATAAGTTAATGTGTTACCACAAACAGTTATTTCATTTTCTCACTGTTTCTTTTAAAATTACATGCCAATTTTTTTTTAATTTAATTATATTTTTTTTACCTTTTTTTCGGCATTTAGTGATGAAAAGAACCTCTTTGTAACTTTTATTAACTTTTGTCTACGGTTTCCATATTTTAATCTCTGTCACATATTTTATAGGTGACAAAGGAAATTTCAATATTTCTTCTGAGAAATATAAAGGTGGGTGTTGATCTAAACGTGTTTTTTTTTTAATAGGTCCAACATGGGAGAGATCTAGGCGCCTTCAAGAAAAAATGAAGACTAATTTGAACATGGCTAAAGATCGTCTTGAATATTTAGGTATTTGTATGATTTTTGGATTATGGAGCATGTCTGCACATTTTTAAAATGATTTTGATACAAAGTTTTAAAAGCAAATGTTTTAGAATAAAAATTTCGAGAACAGTATTTTATTTAAAATGAGAATCTCACATTTCTTAATTTATTCTTTCAAAATATCAAATGTAAAGAAGCTGGAAATTGAACGATGTGTTATTGCACTTTCTAAAGAGAATTGTTTTTATTCCATAATTAAAAAATGTTGTGAAATGCATGGTGTTGAAATTTCTTGCTGCGAAATAAGCAACATTATTAATTGAAAAGGGAAAAACTGTCGGGTATTACTTCTATATGGAATACCTGTAATACAAATGAATACCTGAAAAAGATATGCATTGTTTCTAATATTCCTAAAGCTAAATTGTTGGTAATGAGAAAATTCGCCGGCACGGAAATCAATTCTGCATCTGTGGCAACAATATACATATATATATATATATAAAGAAAACAATATTTGTTACCTTGCTGCCTCTATTTATTCTAGTAAAATATTGTTTTGTTTTAGTAGTATGTTTCTTTTCTTCCACGCGTAGGGAAAAGGGGCGCCCAATTGAGACGATTTCGATTTGTATTGAACGATTTAATAGATTTTTAAGTTCAGTCTGTTATTTTGCGCGGTTTTGTCTCAATTGGTCATCAGTTGAAACGTGTGGAGGTAATATTTCAATGAAAGTGGCACGGTTCCTTTTCCCCTGACGAGACAACTATGCAGCTCTCAATGAAATATTGCCATTTTGTTAATTATATGCCTAACTTTATTGCAACTGCAGCTTTTCCTATTTTGCCAAAAATTGCAATTTTCATGGCATTATTTGAGTTATATTTTCTTGGGAATTTTTGCTTATGATTTTGATATTTGAATTGTGTTTAATGTGTAATTTTTGCACTAACGTGCTTCTTCGAATAGGATTCAGAGGGTTTAGGGTGTACTATAGCTTTTGCATTCTTACTTAGTAATAATACAATAATAAAATTAGCAGCTAGATGCGCAGTTTTCACGAAACCTTAAAACGCTATTGTTCAAGTTTTAACTTTTTAAAGAAGAAAATTATATATATATACACACACACAATAAACCAAGTTTACATATAGTAAATCAATAAAATAAATCAAAATTTACAACTTAAAAAAGCTAAAAAACATTATATTCATCAACCTTTGTTGAGGAATGTGGCTTAATACAGAACAATTTGTAGACCCCTGTGTGAAAACTATTTAGCAGGAAATAAATTTAAATACATCGTGGCCCTTTGGTAAAGCAAGGCTTTACATAAATGGCTTCAATAAAAAAAGGTTTATTTATTATCAAAAACAAGCGAAGAAGAAAAATGTGCAGACCTGGTTCAATCAACTAAAGAAAGTTGGGTGTATAATTGTCACCTGCAAGATCCTCTTACAATGGGAAATTAAAAATAAGAAGAGTGAAAAAAATGTTAAAATCAGGTTTCATACTATCAAGAGAAAGTTTTATGTCCAGTATTCATATAAGAAATTCCATTTCTTTATCCCAGTGACTTTCAAAGAGTGAAACTTCATCAAGGTAAACCAACAAGTCATATTTCAAAAAGTACCACTACATTCTTTGAAAAAATGCAGACTGGTGCAGGTATTTTGTATACCTTTTCAGTTTATTCCTGCAAAGTCCCCTGATGTTTCAGCTGTGGACCATTGTGCCTTTGATCTCTTGAAAAAAGCTAAATGCAAATGCACCAGTATTGATGAACTCTGGAAAGTAAAAGAAGGGGAATGGAAATCACTACTCCTAGAAAAGTTGTAAGAAACTCTTCTACCATAGAAATTACAATAGACTTTCAATCCAGAAAAGACTATTTGAACATTTAATATTTAATTAAACAGCCATGAAATTGTTCGAAAAATATTTAAACACTGTCTGCATTTTAGTAGATAACAAAGTTTTATGATAAATTTACACAGATGTATGTGCTAGAACTTTGATCGTTTATAGTGGATATCTATAAATAATATATATATACATATATTTATAATGATTAGATTATCTCCTAAGAAATGTGATGGAAAATTTAGTTAGTAAAGATACATTATTGTGGAAATAAAAAAAGAGGGAATCTGTAATTAATAAATAGGAATTTGTATTTTATAAATGCTAAACTGATCAAAAGTAAATTATAACAATTGAAATTGCTTTTGATTCCACAAAAAAATCCTGACTTTTCAAGGGAATTGGAATTCCTATACAATGATCAACATTCGTGAGGATCGCATTTCGTCTTTTCACACATTTCTGAACAAAATCTCTATTCCAGTTTTAAATTTGCTACTCAGTTTTAAAAAATATCTCAATTTAAATCTTAATTTATTTCAAAAATGTGAAAAAAATTCCCTGACATGATGATAAACAATTTAAAAAATAAAAATAAATGAAAAATAGTAAGAAGAATAAATGAAATAAAAATTAAGAAGCAAATGAAATAAAAGTAACTAAAGAAGTTATAACAATAAATGTCTTATTAACAATGGTTTTTTTACATATAAATGGCCAAAATTAATTTTAAATTTTACTTTACCCTAACCAGAGGTGATTTTTCAAGAAAGCTCACTCGCAGCAACATGCTTGATGCTGCTAAGTGTTGCCATAAATAAAGTGTGGGAGAGACGCAAGCAGAAAACTAACTCTGAAACTCCAAACTAAAGGAAGTAAACTTATTGCATTCTAGTAATGAGACATTAATGCAAATGTTAAGTTAGGTGGGCGAGGCACACAAAGTTATCTGCTAACGGAAAATATGCCTTCATAGAGGACTTTCTAAGTGAAATTGACTTGTATTCATGTTACATTTGAGGAAGACCATGCAAACCAATCATACAGCAAGCCCATTCACTTTGGCTCAAACTAGGGTCAGACTACCAATAGTCAGTTATCTTAACCACTTGGCTACTGGTAAACTCCTCATACAGATATGAATACACTGTATTAGTGTCAACACTGATACAAATGACACTAATACCAATGTTACTGATGCAGATATGAAGCTGAAGTTTGTCACTGAGACATTTATTATATTATCAGATTTTTACTGCAGAGAGAGGACTAATATAAATAATGAATATGTATTTTGATTCATTTCCCCCCACAGCTGTCTGTGTAGGAAATTGTGAATGATGAATGTAATAAAATGATAATTCAGGGAATGATAGGTGTGAGAATAAATATTATTGATATAGTATTTCATTCAGGATCAGAAATGGCAAAATGATCATTGTGAGAATGGTTGATTTGAGATTTTACTGTACAAACCAAGTCTGAGATCCGGATGTCCAATATCCCCGGACTGATCTAAAATCCAGATCTCAAAGCCACAAACTTTTTTTTTATGTGCATTACGCATACGCATTTGATTTTTCCTTCCATAATAACACATATGGAAAGTCCCGATTCTTAATTTCACTTAGGCACTGTATAAAATACCTTGTTATTGAAGAAATAAATCATTTAAGCATAAATTTGTGAGATTAATAATTTGGCTCCATAGCTGCATTATCTGCTTGGCATACATCTCAAAACCCAAACATTCTACACCTACTAGTATTTTATATCCTTGACACAGACCTCCCAAATCATTATTTATTATATTTTGCTTTCATCACCACATGTTTACCAATACATGACAACTTGAGTAATGAGTTATGCAGCAATGTCTAAACATTTTTTTTGTATTAGTAATTGGATAATGAGAGTATGGCAATCTTTTATGCTGAAATAACGCTTGGCAGTGATTACAGACTTAAGATAAATGTACTAAGAAATGTTGCCGAGGGAAAATTTAACAAAAATTTCTTTTCATGTGCTAACAATGGATTTTGTTAATGAAACTTATAGGCCAAAAGATTACATTTAGTGCTATTTGAGTTAAGAATAACTGATATGTTGTTCCCATAAACCCAGAACTGGCGTCAGAATTTGGGGAAGACAAAATTTTTGGGATTTGGAGAAGCACCGAGCGGCAAAATTAAGGGATAACAGAATTTTTATAATTTATGGAAGTCACTGGGATCCAAAGTTTAGGGACGGCAAAAATTTAGAACTTGGAGGCACTTTGTAGCAGAATTTAGGACCCACAGGGACCGCATCAGGCGGTATCTAGCATCGGCCGTGATAAGCCTTAAGCGAAGAATATGTATTGTTTTCTTTCCATTAAGTATATGTGGGAGTTTATTTATTCAGGTATCAGATTAACCTTAAGCATATGCAAGAAATAGATGCAGGTATAATAAATAACTAAACCAATAGAATTCAGGCTTAATTCAGTATGCAATAGAAGCAAGACAAAATTTAGCAGAACAATTTGTCTTTCATTGCCAATCTTATGATACATAGCCAATAATGTATAACGGACGCTATTAAGCTAGGCTAAAATTATCTTCATTGATTCTAAGGAATTTCAGTTAATGCAGGCTGCCCTGCTCCTTAATCTTCTAATTTGATCCAGCTTATTAATTTTTGCAGACTGTTATTATTGCAGCAATTTTATAAAAATTAAAGCATGAACATTCAATTATGTCGAAAAGAGTTTCTAATTCTGTTGCTGCAAAAAGATCTACCAAGTGAAAGCATGCTTCAATGTGCATTAAACAAAAAGTGAAATTGGTACAAAAAATGGATAAAGGCATATCCGTCTCAAAATTATCCAAGGCGTATGACATTGGAAAGTCAGCTGTATATGACAAAGAAAAAGGAACTTTTTGAATTTCTCGTAGATTCCAACACCCCACTCGCAATGAATAACAGAAAAATTGTTCATTTTGCTAAAAGTGAGGATTGAATACGTCAGACAGCGTCGCATCGAGGGCGTGCTAATAGCTGAAACCAAAATATTTCATCAAGAAATGAACTTAAAAACTGAGTGTTCATATTCGACAGGTTGGTTAACCAAATTTAAAAATCGGCATGGTGAAGGCAATTAAAAATTTCAGGAGAAAAAACTTCAGCTGATACTGAAGATGCTGAAGTATTTTCAGATTAATTCATTTAACTCATTACTAGTGAAAAACTATCTCCAGAACAAATTCACACCGCTGATGAAACTGGTCTTTTCTGGCAGTATGTGTTATAAAATACCTTGGAATGTCTACAGAAAAGGCTCCATCTGGTGTGAAAGATTCCAAAGCGAGACTTAACAATTTTAGTGAGCACAAATGCTGCAGGAAAACTCAAGTGCGAAGTTTTAGTGAAAGATGGTCTATCTTTATTATTCTTTTCTCTAAACTGTACGTCCGTCATTCAGCCTATGGATATCGGAATGTCCTGATTGTAGACGACTGTTCGGTTTATATTTCACTTCTAGTGAAAGGTAATGTATCTATTTTATTCTTTCCTCCAAATTGCATGTCCTTCATTCAGCCTATGGATATCGGAATAGTACACATGCTGAAATGCAAATGTAAAGTAGCATTTTAAAAATTCGTGTTAAATTTGTTGAATAATGCAAGACTATTCAAGAATTTTTTAAATATTTTAGCATAAAATCTGCTGTATGCCACATCGCAAAATCGTGGGAGGATGTGCCTCCAGATTCTTTAAAAAATACTTGAAATATACTCATGTCCATAAATTAAGGATAATTCGGAGTCACGCGGAAATCGAACTCTAAAATAAATATATCACCTGTAAAATCACTACACACATCTTCAAGAATCATATGCAAATTTCAGGAAGTAACCAGATGACACCGATGGTATGTTACAATGACGAGAGTGTAAGAGAGTGATATATGAGCAATACAGGCAAAGAAGTAAAATTGTTCACAGGCGCTTTATAAGCATTTCAGTGCAATAACCAAATAGTTATGACACAAAGGACGCATTTGGATGATTTTTTACGTGGTAGAATTATCGGCCGTCTGAAATGTGGGCGTACCCAACTGGAAGTATCAGACGAACTTGGAATTGCCCGGGATGTCATCTCCAGGCTTTGGCAACGATTCCAAGATGATGGTAATGTGAGTAGACGTTACAGCACAGGTCCCCCCAGAGTTACAACGCCGAATGAGGACCGGTATTTGGCAGTTACTGCCAAAAGAAACAGGCGGAGCACAGCCTCAGACCTGTCTCGTCATCTCTCTTCAGCCACTGGTACGACAATTTCAAGGCAGACCGTGTACAAACGCTTAGGGCAGATTGGTCTATGTGCTCGTAGACCTGTCAGATGCATTCCACTTACTGCAACTCACTGGCGCCTGTGGTTAGCCTGGAGTACAGAGCATGCATTGTGGACACCGCGACAGTGGGCTTGTGTGATGTTTTCCGATGAGTCCAGGTTTAGCTTGCAGACAGATTCTCGCCAGACTTTCATATGGAAAGCTCCAGGTACCCGTTACCACCAAGAAAACACCACTGAATGACACCGTTATGGTGGTGCAGGAGTGCTCGTTTGGAGTGGAATTATTCTGGTTTCCAGAACTGACCTGCATGTTCAAATTGGAACCATGGGAAGCCAAATCTATCGGGACGTTATTCTGGAACAACATGTATGTTTGCTTCGGGGCGCCACGGGCACACGATTTGTGTTTATGGATGACAACGCCCGTCCTCACCGTGCAAACATCGTAAGCGAATGCCTTCAATCGGAGGGTATCACCCGTATGGACTGGCCAGCATTCTCACCGGACTTGAATCCAGTAGAGCACGTGTGGGACATGCTCGGCTGACGAGTTGCAGCCCGTCAACCTTCTACATGCCTACCGGAAGTTCGGAAAGCATTGCTTTTTGTGTGGTGTAATATCCCCCAAGATCAGATCGATAATTTGATACTCAGCATGCCTAGCCTAGGCGTTGTACGGACTGTATTGCATCATCTTGGAGACATACAATGTATTAACAATCATACCAACCATGTAATATTGGTTTTTTGTAAATAGGTTTTTTTTTGTAATTTGCTCCAGGGAGAAAAAAGGTTTTTTGTAATTTGCTGCATGGAGAAAAAATTGCTAATTTTTTTAATAATATCAAACATATAGCATCTTTTTTTGCTCTTTACCTTTTGTTTAATAAATAAGCTTTACAAATAAGTCAAATTTGTTTTGCTTCTAACTCTTCCTTTGCCTGATTTTGCATTATCCTTAATTTATGCACATGAGTGTAATTTATGGCTAGCTACCATTTTTCATGGTGAGGATGATGAAGATGATAGCCGCGAATTTGATGGCTTTCAGATATCGCAAACCAGAGGTGAAATTTTCGAATTAATGGATTTTGTAAAGAAATGTATAGAAGCGGTAATAAATGAAGATGATATAACAGAAGTTTTTCATTGCAATGACAATGCCCCAATCATCAATCAATTAACGAACGGCGAAATCTGTAGTATGGATCTAGATCCAGAAAATGCCGCTACCGATATTTAAGGCTCCTTGATAGTCAAGAAAGTGGCAGAAAGGTTATTGAAAACGAAAAAAATTTCGATTGACAAGTTAGTCTGGATTCTCGACGCAGCAATCACAGAACTTAAACAGTGGAACTTTGTAACTGAACAAGAAATTATGTCTGTTTATAAAGAGAATGTATTAGCACAAAAAATGAAGCAATTTACATTGAAAATGTTGTTTAAAAAACATAGATTGAAAGAAATGTTTAATAAAGTAAACAAATGAATAATAAGCTGCTTTTTTTTCGTAAACTGTGATACCCTTTAGATCATAAATGCTCTTTATTTCATAAATCATGTTTTTAACTGTATAATTTCTTCATATTATCTGGAATTCTCTTTAACTGTATAATTTCTTTAAATTGATGATCTAATAATTGGAATCACCAAAGTCCCGGCGAGTCCGGATCTTGGACTTTGTACTGCATTAATTATTATAGTATGTGTAATTTTAAACAAACTACTGAAAATGATTATATTTTTAGAGCGCATTTCAAGACTGCAAGATAATGAAGCAAATGTAAGTTACAATAAACAGAATGAAAATGGAGGACCAAATTTAACGGAAAATTCTGATTCTCCAAATCTTGATGTTTTGGAAGGAAACACATCTAGACGTCGAACATGGCAACGCCCTGCTCCTCTAAAATTGAATAGTTGTATTCAAGCCGATACCTTTGTTGATAAAAATCCGAGTCCAACTTCACCAGGTGTAAATGAAAGTAAGTATAAGTTTTCTAAGTAGGATTTGAAAAAATATCTAGCGTAACTGTTTGCTATGTCGGAAATTATTCTTTCTGTAAACTAAGATTTTTCTCTTTAGAATAAAAACTTATCAAAATTTCAGTGAATTTTAAGTCACCAAAATAATGAAAAATATTTTTTTTTAATTAAAAAGGTTTTGTTTTATGTGTAAGTTTATTTATAACTAGAAGTTGAAATTGCTTTATTTCATATTCTTTTTTAAATAAAATTTGTGCTTTTAGGCCAATACAATGAAATTTGAAGGAAAAATCATTTTAACTGTTTGAGGAAATACGGTCTGAAAACATTTTTAAAATTTTTCTGCTTAGTTTGAAAGCTTATATTCTCATTTTAAACATGAAATCTGGCAAAAAAGATCTTTGTTTTTTGTTGCATGTGCGTGTATATATATATATATATATATATATATGTTGATGATTATTATGATCCTCTTAGAAATAATTTTGTTTGTACGTGTAAGATTTTATGTTTTTACTGTGTATAAACCCTATAAAAGCAGATCAGTTGTGACTAAATAATAATATTGACTATTTTTGTTCTGCTAAAATTTTTCTCCCCTTTATTTTTATGTTGATTGTTACATAAGATTGTAAATATTAGGTGGGAAAAGAACAGTTCGTAAGATTGGTGTTCCTGTAAAAAGCTTGACTTTACCTAGAAATTTACCATCATCTCCTCGCAAGATTCCAAGTACACCACCCAGAAAAAAGCCAACAACTCCTCCATCCGTCCGACGTCAGCTTCTTCAGCCTTCCGTAAGCAGTTTGTTCATTACATGCTTTTCAGAGTTTTTATTATGTGCTTTCAGAATTTTTTATGTGGAGTAAAACCCTTATTTATATGGACTCTGTGAATCTGGACAACCCATCTGTCTCCTTGGACCATCATTTGTTTCATAAATTTCCAAAAACTATGGCAGTAAAATTCCATCCATGATTGTCGTATCATTAGCAGTTTCTTTGATAGTTATGTACTTTGTAGAACTTTGTGCTATAGCTTGTATTAATCTTTTGTCTTTCCCGCATCTAGCAGTGATTAAAATCAATTAGTTCAAACTTTTACGCTATGTTCTTCAGTAAACATGCTGTTAAAAGAAACGAAAATATTAAAAAGTGCTTTCTCATCAGGCAAACTTGAAAAAGGGACAAATGTAAAGAAATATTTTGAATATCAAAAATAAGGCATTCGAATTACAGAACAAAGCAAGAATTGGGGGAAAAAAATAATAAATGGTCTGAAAATTTTGTTTGAAATTTAATACTAGTTTAGTGGGAGGGGATGTAACTGCCTGCAGAATAGACTCTGGCCGCAAAAAAGGTTGAAACTCAGGCTGTGCCCCAAAAACCAGAAATAAACTAGATATTCGTGATTTAAAGAAAATTCAGGCTGACTTTTTAGATTTAGGTCATACAGTGCTACCAACAAAAAGATTTATGGTGAAAGTCTTGGTGGAAATTTAGTATACTTGTTCATCTTTTCAAGAAAGAAGTGGTTGGAATTTTAAGCACAATCCTTTCTAGCATGTGAAATTGGAGAATACTGTTACGTTTTTCTCTTCTTCTTCGTACATATGTTAAAGGGTTCGTGGATTTGGAGTGAATAACGACGACACTTGATGGAGAATGGAAACACAATTTATTGGCCAGTATTTTCAAGAAAGCTCCAAAAGCATGTTTACAGTCATTGAAGAACTATTATAAACACACTGAAACAATCAGCGATACAACCTTCAGGCTATCGGGCTATAACGGTGAAGAGGGCTTCACTGCAAAGCACCAGAGTACAGCTCCCAACTCTGCTTGGTCATGCTCGGAACTCCATGTACTCTCGAGACTCTCCACGCTACAACTCGCTATGCCTAGTGTATCGTATGCACTCGACGATACATTAGAGTACAGCTCCCGACTCAGTTCAGTCATTCTCGGAGCTCAACATACTCCAAAATAAAACACGACGATGCACTGCCTCACAATACAATAAGAGACTCGGTCGATGCACTCTACGACCAACTCGGCACTAGATTATGCACTGACTTCGCACTGATAGACTATCAACTTGGTAGACTAGGTGCTAACTTCTCACTGACTCACTCTCCACGTACCAGCAGGGTTTATATAGCTTTTGGCCTGTGTTCGAGAAAATTCTGTGCTAAACCAGTAAGAATTCATTCCAGAATGTTCTCCATCTGTCCATAGCATATCTCCAATTTTGTCACCAAGTGGGCGATTTCTTGCCAAATATGGCAACCCTGCCTTCCCTTGCCATTTTCTGGAAACCTGCTTTGCGGGGAAGCTATCTTACCGCACCTGGACATTTCGTACCAGTACATTACATGTCACATATTAAACTTACTGGTTTATAAACTCAGCCATTTATCACATTTAAATTTCCAGGAACCAAAACAAATGCATAATCGATAAAAACCGTCATATGTTAAACTTGCCATCACCGTTTATTAAATTTAGATTGTTAAAAAAATATTTTAAAGTGCCAGATTTTTCAGCTGCTGCTTTTAAAAGCTGTTTGCAGTACATTTGTTCACTTATTGAGGACCATGTCATATTTACTGTAGTGCTTCAACAAAACTGGTTTGACTGAAAAATTGGCCAGAGTCAGTTTATTCATTGCTTGTCCTTAAATCTCTCAAGTTCTGGAAAGCTTGACTAGAGCTAAATTTCCTTATCTTAAATTTAACAAAAGCAGCTATAAGTCAAAGCTGTATGTAAGTAAAGCGTCGGCACTCCCATACTATAACATGACGCCAAATTGCAGTGACGTCATGGAGATTGGAAGTAAGATGGCGAGGCTGCAATGAGTTTTGACACAATTGGATGTAAATACTTTGCAATTGCGTCGTAATTATATATATAAATGTATATATTTTCTATTTGTACAGTATTTCAGAATCCTAAGTATACGAAAGGAATACATTTTTAAGCAATGTTTATTGTTATTAACATTAAAATTATGCATTATTTCTTCTCCACTTACAGAGTTTCTACCTAAAATACTTTCTCAAATATGACATGATTTTTTTAGCTTCTGAGGCATCTTTTAAATGAAAAAAATCTAAGTCAATTTGTAATTAATGCTCAATTCGGTCCATTTCAAATTAGCGCTCTTTTTATTTTAATTGTGAAATGCATTAAATAGTATATAACTTTCTCTGAATATTTCTGAAAGGGAATAAAAAAAAAAGATTTTTTAAAGTATTATCTAAAACTTATACCTGTGTTATTATAAAATATAGGGGAATAATTCTTTTAATTATCAGATTTTTTTACCTTTAATTTCAACAATACATATCCTAAAACTCTTCTTTATTACTTCCTTAAGTACGCATCTTCTCAAGGAAACGTGTATTCCGTCAGATTTCGACAAAATCTTACTCTTGCAATCCTTAATCGGCAGTATCGATACGCCATTAGAGAAAATATTTGTAAAAAATTGGTTCTGAAAAGAACCTTTTGTAATTAAAAAGTACAAAATTAATAAGTTATAAATAACACAACCAAAGCACGTTAGAAGCTAACAAGATTTCGGTAGAATCAAACAAATAACCAAATCAAAACAACCAATGACTGAAAAGAAAAGGAGCATGCGCAGTTTTACTGATTGTGTTTCCACATTGCCACCGCTACGAGCGCTGCGGTCGTTTCGAAGCGCAATTTCTCCCATTGAAGTGCCGACGCTTTACTTACATACAGCTTTGACTATAAGTAGCATCCCAGATTAGAGGATGTTCATTCTTGAAAACTGGTGGACATGCAAACACAGCATACCATCTTTTAAGGTTTTTCACATTTAAAATCCTTCTGGTTGAAATGCACACATTATGTTCACAAGGAGTTTTCGTACAACTTCATCAAATGCTTCCTAGTAATATAAATCAGTAAAAAATCAGTCAAAATGGAATGGGAGTAACCGCTGTAAGCTGAAAGAGAAACTGAAAATACTGGTCGTAGCTAACTAAAATAAAGTTAACAAAGTACAGTCTTTCTCTTGACTTGAAACATGAGCTCTTAAAGAAACTTTTTTTTAATTTATTGTGCGCATAACTTGTGATATGCCAAAAAATGCTTAACAAAAATATCTGAAAGAAAAAGAATAAATTATTAAAGATTATGAAGATTATGATAAATTATTAAAGATCTTTTTGAGTGCAGCTAAATGGAAGCTACAATTAAATTTAGAATTTCCTAAAAGCATTCTGTAGTTGGTTCTGTACTCTGTAAAAACAAGGAATTTTAAAAAATTCCAGTTGATGAAAAAATGTAAACCTATCAAAAAAGCACAAAAGGGATAGAAAATCATGAGCTATCGAAACTGCTCTTCTAGAATAGTTTCAGGCTGCGAGTCTAAAAATTGTTCTGTAAAGTTCAGAGCTATTTTCATGACAAAAGCTATGAAATTCACTAAAATGTTTGGAAAGAATTTTGCATCAGCTGGTTGTAACAATCTTAGAGAATGGAAAAAGGGAAACAAACATCGGAAACTGATTGGTAAAAAGAAAGTGGCAGATCATCATTCTGCTGATATCTGGATAAAGATTTTTTTATCTGGCCTGCTAAAAGAATATTAACCATAAGTGAAACAACATCTGGTGAACGTAAATAACAAGACATTGTATTATTTAAGTGCAGTATGGAATCCAAAAGTTATGAAGACAGACCTGGTTAGGTTAGGTTAATTCATTAAGGCAGAAGTCTCGAACTCAAATTGCATTTGGGCCGCATGCACAAACAGTTGTCTTTTGGAACTGATATTCTCTTATAACAAATAAAACATGTAATTTTATTTCATACACAACAAAAGTATATAATTTCTCAAGTATCTTGAAAAACACATCCTTCTTCTATCACTTTACTTTTTTTCATATGAAATCAACCATCAAACATCTTGCACAATTTCAAATGATTGATATTGATGCAGCATAGGTCTAATGACAAGCAAAATAACTGGTTTTACAAGCCATATGTTAGTTTGTCACCAGCAGTACAAATTATGTAGCTGTACATCCAGCAGCTAATCAAAGTGCCAACTCATTAAGGGAGATTAACTGACACACCAATGTATAAAAGTTCTACCAATTGTCAGCTGGTGTATAAATTAATTTATTGTACCGACGTCCTATCTTAGCTCAATTATGTAGCGTGGCAAGTAAGTGTAAAAATGTCTATAATTTTTTCATTTAACTGACATAAATCTGTTGCTTTTTCATTTGTTGTAACCCTGTTTCTTTTCATCTAACAGTGATCATACATAAACACAATCTGTATGTCTCTGTATGCCTTATGTCCGAGCTGATACAATTGTATCAGCTCGGACATAAGGCAGCCTCCTCCTACGAAGCTTTTCTCATTCGTCCGGAATTTGTGAAGGAATGGAGTCCGCCACTTTGCATCCATTCCTTTGGCTGCTTTCGTAGTTCGGGCTTGAAAATCCTATTGATACTGAGATCCAGTGTGGCTGTAAATTTTTTGTAAGTCCACCTGGTATCTCTGAGACATCGGTGCTAAGTTTTTTGCTTCCGATCTTATCGTATCCGCTAAGCGGGATCGCATTGAATCCAGAACGATGAGTGCTCGGGGTTGGAAAAAAGCACTTTTCCTTTTTTGATAAATTTCTCTCAGCCAAAGCAACATTACTTCTTCTCACATCTGTCCTTTTTCGTTGGCGCAAATGATAGCTCCTTTAGAATCTTTCTTAGATGTGTACTCCAAAAAAGCTATCTTTTTTATCAAGCCACTCCACGGGAAGCTTTTGTTTAACTGTTGTTTTGGTCCTGACAAATAATTTTCTTCGCTTCATGAACCTGAAATGTCAATTAGGTCCAACAAAATTTTTAATGCCCATTTGTCGAGCAATTACTTTTTGTTGTAGGCAGATTCTGTCTGTTGATACTGATAATCCACTTCTCTCTGCTCTATTGTCCATTCCTCTAAATTGTTTTCCAAAACAGGCCAGGCTATGACACCAGGTCAACGAGATCTTTTATTCTGAGGCATTTTCTATAATTCTTCTTATTCAGACTTCTATCGGCGAATGCATCGCTCGTCAACTTGAAATTTTTTAGCTGCAGTGCAATTTCCAATTTCGATCGCTTTCTTCACTACCGAAAGGTTGAAAGCAACTGTATAATTTTTTCTTCGAGTAGGAACCACAATAATAATAATAATGTTTTTAAAGTGCGAATGATAATGTAAACAAAAAGCAAGCTACAAAGCAATAAAAACGTGTAAGAAGGAACACAGGACATGGCAAGTAAACGTAGCTGTTTCCATTAAAAAAAAAGTCATAGGAAAACACGGGCAAAACTATGAGTTTAGCAGAAAGTACGTGCATTACGATGTCTTTACACAGAGCGCCACCTACCTTAGTTAGGCGAGTTGAACTTATTGCACTGCCTTAACGCAATCTGAGGTTAAAATGTTGCAGCAAATTCTAACTTAACTGTTTCAGTTGTGCATAACTTACGATCTGAACTAGCGAAGTTTTAAGGACAACGGAAAAATAAAATTCCCTCAGATACGCCGTAGATATAAATTCTTGGCTTTTAAACACGTATAAGCTGCGGCTTATCTACCCGAAATTACGTTAGTTTCTGTTAATATTCCCCTGATCCATTAATATTCCTCCTGTGGAACTGGCTACCAGTGCCCAAGCAGTAAAGTCGCTGAACACTGCAAAACACTTTTGGCATGGGAAATGAGCTAGCTTCATGAGATTCTCTGGATTTTCCTAATGTATAATGTTGATATGAACTAGTTCCTGAGAAGTACTCCACAAAGGCTTTCCTTCCTTTAAGCAGATAATCCTAGTGTTGTTTTGTATAATTCAATAAATAAAATACCCTGCTGAAATATTATGTACCTGAATTTCATCATAACTAACAAACTGACATCCAAATAATGGACTGCACACTGTACATGAAAATGTAAATGCCACTCTAAGAATAAATGGAGCCCAAACGTATAATTTTCACTAAAAAAATATCAGATTAGCAAACGTGAAGGAAAATAATCTGAAAATTAATTAAACAATTTTAATAGAGATAATCTCATGCAGTTGCTGAGCTTCCATTTTCTGAACTTTTTTAGAATGTATTTTTTATGAAAAATTATCAGTGAAACTTTATAAAAAAGATTAATTTATTTATGACCTTTATTAGTTAAGCACTTATAAGTTTAAAACCTCTATTAAATGCTATAAGTTACATTAATTTTCTACTCGTTTTTAGTTTTCAAATGATCAGGTTTCCTTCTCACTTTTTCAGCAAAAATGTATTAGTTAATTCAAAATTACGAATTATAAAAATAAATTTATTTCTCTTTCCTTCTTGCACTCACAAATCATTGTATGAATATGCATTTACAGCTTTTAAAGCCTGAAAAGCACATGTCTGTCATGCTATCATCATGCGATGATTTGTAGGAGCTTTATTTTTTTTACTACGGTGTTTTTAAACTGTGAAGTTGTTGATTCACTTTATTTTCAACAGCGATATTTTGTACCACAGTATTTTCTCTTTGCTTTCTTTTCCCTCCACAACATTTTGTACCATGATGCATTTGCCTTGCATTTATTTTCTCCATGATGTTTTTTGGCTGTATCCTAAAGGAAAAGATCATGGGATAAGGCAAAAGAACCTTCCTTAACATCAAGGGGGGCTGCATCCAAAAAATGTGATATTTTGTATGAAGGGGAACTGCAAAGCAATTATATACCATGATATGTTGCCACCAGATCAGACAATGAGTACAGAATCAAACGGCAGTTTTCAAAACAGTAATCGAAGCAAAACACCAAGAATTGAGAAGTCGTTGAGGTGTAGTCTTCCATCATGACACTGAAATTCCCTATATTTTGATGAATATCAATCAAAGAGCATAGGGTTGGCATTTTGTGTCACCCTGTGTATTTATCTCATCTTGATGGCTCAGATTTTCATCTCATTTAGGTCACTTCTAATTCCCTGAACACCTTGTAGTTAACTTGTTTGGAGACTTAAACATCACCTCAATAGCTTCTTTATAAATAAACCTAATCACTTTTGTAAGAAAGGAATTTTTCAGCTGCTTAAGAGATTACAAAAATTTATAGAAAAATGGGTGCTGATATGATTCAATGAAATGTACTTATATTTTTGAACTGCTTTATTTGTATTGTCTTCAAAAATCCACTCAGCTTTCTAGATGACCAAGTATATCTATTTTAATATGTTAGAATGTTATAATTATTTATTGTAAATTCTTTTATCCTTGCTTTTGATTGTAGAGGAAAGATAATCAAGCAAGAAATGTGCTTCCTGTCCAGTCAAGACTTCAAAAATTAAATAAAATTTTGAGCCTGAAAGGGGTGGATTCCAAATTAACTCAAGTTATCATGGATGAAATTGTGGATGGTGGGCCTGGTGTTACTTTTGATGATATTGGTATGTCCACTTCATATATGATACAAAAATATAAAATTCTAAATTTGAAGCCTATCAAATCATGTAAATTAGCAACAACTATTACCATGTTTTATTATAAATCTGCAGACGTTTCAATGATATCAAGGACTAGAATTTTTTTATTAGTTTTGTTTTTATTCTCAACCTTTTTTTCTTAATTTGAATATCTGTGAAGGTCTCAAACTGAATAAATGCTCAGTATCCTGTAAATAAAATATATTAATGTGGGGAAAAAATATTAACATTCAGGCCTCTTTTTGAGCGAATGTAGCATTTGGATCATAATTAAAGATGTTTTGTATTGATAATAATATATTGCTCCTTTTTGAAAAATTGTAGAGTAACAAGCTAGATCAATTAATCTGCCAATTTTATCTTTGCTCTTTTGTTTTCCAATATAAATTATTTTTGGTTCTCAGTGTAAACAGTTACATTTTACACCTATCCCTCGATTTACACGGAAGATAGGTTCCGCTCAAAACCGTGTAAATCGAAATCTTGGATTTTGCTGTGTAAAACGAAAAACACACTAAATGTGCATAATTTAGTTATTTATTTACATAAAACAAAAGTAAGACATCTTAAAATAGGTAAAGGTATACTTTGTTCATAAAATAGCAAATATATGTAAGTAATAGAAGTACATATTTAATTTATTTTACATTAGAAAAATATAAGATCATTCAAAAAAATTATTATAAGTTTACATCACTGTCATCACTTTCATGAACTATCAGTCTTTTCTTCTTGATTGGTATGATGTCGCTTTCATCACTTGAGCATTTTTGCTAAGATTCTGTTTCAATGGTTGACGAATTAGGGAAGATCTCAGATTGACAAGTCTTTGCAGTGAAATCCGTAATTAACAATTGCCTAGGTTTTTTTTCACTAAATCTTTGTAAACCTCCTCATATTGATTTAAGAACTTACTAAACTCCCATTGGAATCGGAGAGCTCGTTCAACATTCGTGTCATATTGTAAAAACCGATTACCTAACTTTCTTCCCAATTACAGTCCTATGCTGGTGACTTGCTGTGAACGCAACATATTGCTCTTCATCAGAATCATTGTCTTCATCATGTTTATTTGTTTCATGAATCATGTTAACTAACTCCTTCTCAATTAGTTCTTCATCAGCTATTATTTCTTCAATATCTGCCTGAGCTAAATCCTCAAAACCTTCTTCTCTATAGTTTCCTATATGCTGCACTTTTTCTAATAGTCTTCATTTTTACTAATTGTCCTTATTGTGGTTTCATTCATGCAGCAAAATATAGCAACATCTGTTACTCTTTCTCTATTAAATATCTAGATGATCTAATATTTTAATTTTTGTTTCTAAAGAAATAATTTTCTTTTTATGTGATTTTTTTCAAACTTTTGGCATTATAAAACATTAAAAAATATATGTAAATTATAAAAATGCCATAAAAAATATAAATGTTGGAAACAAACATTCAAATATAGATCAAAGATAAAAATGATAAGATGTAGATAAAAATGATGTAAGCTTTGCTGCTAAAGTACTGATATTGCACTAGTTCACATGAACTAAATAGCTTTACTGTTATGAAATTCATATACACTGGTTATCATAAATTAAGGAAAAATCACAAAAATCACGATTACTGAAAAACTTACATGTAGTATTTTATGAAACTTACCCACAATATACAACACATAGTAAGGTATCAAGTAGCATAAAATGAAGCGAGAGCCATTGCTCTTAAAAAGCAGTTGAAGCTGCGGCAAGGGTCTGAGGGGGCGGAATGAGAGCAGCTAGACATCTCCCTAAAGCATCCAAAACGTGCTCGATAGGATTCAAGTCCGGGGATCGAGCTGGCCACTCAAGCGCATAATTGTTTCTTGTTGAAGATAATCATCTACGATGCGAGCCCTGCAGGGTCTTGCATTGTCATCCTGTAACAGGAAAGCATCACCTATTGCCTCAGCATATGGGCGCACATAAGCATCAAGGATGTCATCTATATAAATCTGAGCATTCACGGTTCCCCTTTGAAAGGCATGGAGGTCTTTGCGTTCACCCAAAGAGATGCAACCCGAAACACAGACACTGTCTCTTCCCTATGCATGTCTTTCACGGTTGTTTGACGGTGATAACGGGTTCCAGGTTCTCTCCATGTCGAATAACGCCTACTATTGCTTTTTAGACTAAACCTGAACTCATCCGTAAAGAAAACAGCCCTCCATTGATCAAGCATCCAGTGGACACTTTGTCGTGCCCACTGCAAACAGTCCCTTCTATGGCACGATGCGAGAAGCATGCAAATGGCTGGTCACCTCGCATACAAACCACCTTCGTAGAAGCCTTCTACACACAGTTAACGTTGACACCAACCTTCCGGTGGCTGCAGCAAGGAAGGATCTAAGAAGAGTCAGAGAAGCGTTTCTATTCCTGCATGCACAAAATGTCAAATATCGGTCACCGGTGCTTTCGTAGCATTTGGCTGTTCTTGGTTGAACCTCCTAGATGGCGAATCTGTGATTTGAAATTGCCTCCAAAGTCTATGATCCACAGAAGGGCTCACATTTAGCCATCTGGCCACTTCTGTCCTGCCTCTAGTCTCCCAATGGCTCTCTATCATAGTTCTGCAGGCAAATGATGCCTGAAGGTCATTGTTACGAATTGGCTATCTCAGATTTCTGATGTCACCATCACAGTGAAATATGTGGGCTTGCTCTCAAACATGGACTTTTATGCTCCTCGCAGATGACATATTCTGAGTGCAGCGCCACTAATTTGCATATTGCAGTTTTACTCAGCTACACTTACTTAGCAACATATTCAAATTTTACTCAGTTTGGCTTATTTTTGAGGGAGTTATCTCTATCTTTGAGATTTTCCCTTAATTTATGATAACCAATGTACTTACTACGGGGATTTCGCTTTTACAACACGGAGAATCCTCATCCTTGTTGTTGTCACCAGTGTTACCAAAGGAATGAGATTCAAAAATGACTTCAAATATATGTATTGGCGTACATGCAGCCGAATATATATTTTTATTAAGTTTCTGAAATCTGTTAATTTTTAAACCGTGTAAAATCGCAATAGTTTAAAACGAGTACCATGTAAATCAAGGGATAGGTGTATGTTTAAATAATCGATTGCCTCTGCTGGGATTCTTTTGGGTTAAATTTACTGCATATTTATAATATACAGCAAAAAACAGAAATATATTTTTCTCTCAAAAATTTCTGAACACAAGAAAAGAATGCATTGTTTAGATGTAATCTATCCTAAAGTAAGAATAGCTATAAAAATTTTAGCAGATCACTATCTGAAGTGTTTTTGCTGATATATTTGTAATTGTTGAAGTAAATTTGATGTTTGAATGGCCATGTCTTTGCTCATAAAGTTATTATGTGCATGTAAGGTTATTTAGTGTGTTAGAAATGAGAGAAACTTAATATTATTCAAATTTGTCCTTGTATATTTAGAGTCTTGTTAACATTATTGTGCTGTAAATTGTAATGAATGACAAAATATATTATTATTTTTATTTATATTAAAGTAGAGAAATGCATCACAGCAAATTAATTATAACATTGTAATTCTAAAAATTAAGATTTGTAAGATGCCTTCATTCAGAACTGGGAGGTGTCTGAAAAAGATATTCAAGTATTGTGATCTGATAAAGATATTTAAATATTGTCATTTACTAGCAGTCCTGTCATATCTTGGTTGTATAAATTGGTATGAAGTGCAATATCTATAATTCTAAGCTTGCACCGAAAAAAAAATTGCCATTGTATTACTTGCAGAGGCCTAGCTGTATTTTTAAAATATTATATTTACTCGAATATAAGACATGGTCCTTTTTTTGCAATAGCTTTGATTATTTGATTATTTTGATTTATGAATTTGATGGGGTTTTATAATTTAGATCTTGATAAATAAAATTGCAGAATGAGAGAAAGGCTTTAATTATTCTATTGCATAGTATGATTACGCAAACATGGTGAAAGGCATTGAACTTGCGAATTGCATAACTACCACTAATTACAATAGACACTTCTGAGCACCTTGAACTTAGATCTGTATCCATGGTATTGGTCATTAGCGCACTGAAAATAAATAGGTAACAATGTATCTCTGACTTTTTAAAATTTTCCTTTTTGTAGTTTGGTAAAATACCTTATTTAATTGAGTACTTTAACTTACATACTTTTTATTATAATCAAAACCATACTCTTATCAGATATTCACCTGCATTTTTATTTATTAAAATTTGTCTTGAAATATGAGTAAGGGTGGTCTTGCTTTCAAGTAAAAATGGTTCAAATTGGGTATATCAAGAGTATATACCTAAAAATGTACTTTGGAGATTCAGAATGTATTTTAGCATTTGTTAATGAAAATATGGGAAAAGGTATTTGCTTCTGCTGAAATAATGTTCCACAGTGTTTTCTAGTTTCTGATTAGGATAAGTGTATTTTTGCTTCTTATCCACTGTCATTTATTAAAATTCATATTGAAATACTTATGCTGTATATACTGACATGTTAAGTACATATATTTGCATTATATTTGAAGTAAATTAGTATTTAAATTTGAACGTCTAAGACTAAACATATAAAATGCACATAAGATTAAGTGTGTGTTATTTCATATAGCTGATGCTGTTAATATTAATGGCAAATTTAAATCATTTAAAGGACTTATTATTATTTGCCAAAGATTTAGTAACTGTAAAATTGTTGATTGTTTTAAATGTAATATTTTAGCTGGCCAGGATGTTGCAAAACAGGCTTTACATGAAATGGTTATCTTGCCTACTGTTCGTCCAGAGGTAATTTTTTTTAATTAATGATTATTTTGGAGGCAGGTTTCTCCCCCCTGAATATGCAAGTTGTAAATTATAAAAAATTCTATGCAAAATAATTATTTTATCTTTAAAGAATCCCATTTGTCTTTTCTTATTTTACTCTGCTCTCCAGTTAAAATACTTAGACTAAAATATATATTACTTAATTTCATGAAATGAATATTTTTTTAGGTAGAAGTGTGTTATTTGTTTATCTTAATTACCTTTACAACTTACATATCTTTTTAAGATGGAATGCCATTCTTTTTATAGCCTTTACTTTTGAAATCCTCAATTCTTTCTTTTTATACAATCTTATTATGACTTGTTTTTCTTAATGTGATTTGTTTTTCAATTTGGTGTATGAAATATTTTTGTTTCCTAGTTATTTACTGGTCTCAGAACTCCACCTAAAGGCCTTTTGCTGTTTGGTCCTCCTGGGAATGGAAAAACCATGCTGGTTAGTAACTTTTTATTTCTTCAATATGTATCAAAAATATATTTCATTTTTCCACTATGAACAAGCTATCAATATGTAATTTTTATGCATTAATTTTAATTTTAATTGTAGGCAAAAGCTGTTGCTTGTGAATCAAATTCTACTTTTTTTAACATTAGTGCTGCCTCTTTAACTTCAAAATATGTAAGTAATTAATTGTCTTATTTATACTGCTTTTGTTTTCATTTTGAGCATATATTTAAAATCATGATAACTCCGTAGGTTGGAGAAGGGGAAAAACTTGTCCGTGCCTTGTTTGCTGTTGCCAGGGAGCTTCAACCAACAATTATATTCATAGGTAATGAGTTTATTTTGTTTTCTGTAGATATTCCCCTCTAATGCTTCTATTATCATTCTTAATGTGTGTTGAATAAGTTGAAGACTGTTCAGTATGTTTAGATAGTATGTGAGGATTTGCGTAAGTGACGAAACCTTGCTTAAATGAGTAAAGGGTAAATTACTTATGGTATAAATTAGTGCAATATTATATATAACAAAAACCAGTGTAAAATATATATTCACGTAAGCCATTTTCTGAGATGACAATCTTGTGGGAAATAATTAAGTAGCAGTATTGAATATCATTGACAATCATGTTTTTTAATCATAAATACAGTTGAATGCATATATATAGCTTGATCAGTGAAAGGGTTAAATATAGTGGATGAAATTATGAAATTCTTTTGCCACCACTGAGTACTCTTAATTGTTTTTCCCCACCAAGACCTGAGTGTTAAGACAAGCTGAATACTGAAAGTTTGATTTGAGTTCAATCTCAGGTGGACAGGCTGACTGCAGGATTGGTTTTATGGCTTTTTCAGATGTGTAATGTGAATAGAGTTAATTTCCTTCAGAAAGTTGTCCACGAAAGTATCCTTCCCCTTAAGCTGATAATCCTTCTGTTCTTTGCCATATTCAAATAACCTAACCTAATTATTTCATTATCCTTTGAAATTGGATCATTAACTTACATGGGTATCCTCTGCTTTACAAATGTTTCATTTTACAAGACTTACTCTGTTACATTTTTCAGAATTTTTTATTTTTTCTCCTAAAGTGTGCAAGAGATTGTTGATGACTGAAGTATGTTAGTGTTTGTAATCAAGTATATTGTCATATTTCCAGACTTTCAAGACCAGTGCACATGACAGATGTTAACTTGATATCAGGGCATATAGACATAGAAAAAAAAGGAAAGGGGGAAAAGAATATTTGTAGATACTTAAATCTTTCTCACACTGCAACCTAGACCCTGCATCTTCTAAACAATTCGGCTTAACTTCCAGTCATTATTGCCAGCAGTGGTGGCAATAATTGGCAATTTCCCTCCAGAATTGACTCTGGAGGGAAATTACATTAATTATATAAATTGCTATTTAAATAGATTTTGTATTTAGCATGTCATTCACCCCCCTTTTTTTTCTTTTATGTGCAATTTGTCTGATGCAATTTATATGCAGTTTTTATGATTTGATAATGATTCTCTCCCTCTCATATCTCCCATGCTTATTTATGATAATGCTTCTCCTTTTTAAGCCATTTCAGCTGATAATTTCACAGGAAAACTCTACATGTATAAACAATAAAAACTTGCACCTGAACTATTTGTTATTGTTTCTTTGATAATTTGATGAATTTTTTTGCAGATGAAGTTGATTCCTTATTGAATGAAAGAAAAGAAAATGAACATGAAGCTAGTCGTAGATTAAAAACAGAATTTTTAGTGGAATTTGATGGAGTATGTTGAATTTTTATAAAAATGGTTATGATATTTATGATTTGAACTTTAATTAAAAAAACTTTTGTATGTTAAAGAGCTGCATGCAAAATCTTATTTTTTCTTTCTGCTGTGCTTTCCCCCCCTCCTTCTGAGTCTTTTATTTGTTAACTTCATCTTAAAGTTTGATTAAAGGGCTTATAAAGTTGTTTAATTTTTTGGTTATATACAGGAAAACTTGATAAACTGAAGCCGGAAAAAAATTTAGAATAATCAAAAATTAAAGTTCATGATTTTTTGACAAACTGTGTCATGAAAGGGGGGAAAACTTGATTGAGTTAAATATTCATCTATGTGTGTTTGTATATATATGTGTATATGTAGATAAATAAATAATGTATTGATAAATAATTATTGAAATTCGATTCATATTTAACCTGAATCAACCATTAACCTTCATTCTGTGTAATGCGTTTAAATAATTTTTAGTTAATTTGTAAATATTACCAGCGACTGTTGCAGCTTACAGCACATAATTGAATTTTAGATTATAATTTAATCATTTGTTTTGTATTTGTTATTTACATATATATATAGTTAGAGACATAATATATTTAACAAAGCAGTGCAAGAATTATAGCACATGCTGTAGAGACCATTAGGCTTTTTGGAGCAGGAAATACAGAAAATCAACTATGCCGGAATTTTTTTTTTTTTTTAGGTTACATTTTTTTTAAGTTTCATTATGTTAGCAGTTTGTTATGAAAAGTAATAGTGGCATGAAATCATATGATTCTTCTGAGAAAATTTTAAAAATGCTTTCTTTGTGTCAGAAAGTAGTATATTTTCTTTCAGCAAAAGAAATATCAATAAAACATAAAACATATAAACATTTTAACTCTCAAAGTGAAGGATGTGGCCCTGAAACTCAAAAGTTCGAAAAAAAAGGGGGGGCATGGGTAAGTGGTATTTTTTAAAATTATAATTCCAAAATGATCCTTGCACTGTGTACTTTGATTCTTCCAGTATATGGTCTAAACTATAACAAAATGGATCATTTCACAAAATAGTGTAAAAACTGATTAATGAATCACCCCCTCCGCCAAAAGGGGCTGATTAGCTTTGTAACATCTCCTAAGAGAAGTGCATAACTCTTAATTTCAGGAAGTTTTATTAAATGTTACATATAACTGTTATCATATGCAATTACTAAATTTCTTTTGTTATTTTTGAGTGTTGCTGTAACAATTTTACACGATAAGTTACTTAGTATAATAGTCATAGTTTACACTTGTCCCTTAATTACAAATCTCCATTTAAAATACATAATTAACATTTACCAGTGTAATGACAGATTGCAAATTCTTTGGTGAACCATTTCAGCAATGCTTCTTCGGCATGTATATGCTTGCCTTTTTAAATTTTTCCTTGTATCCAAATTTTTTTATGAGTAGAAATTATTGAGTCTCAATTTTTTCCATATGGTTCAAAATATAGACTTGGATCTACTGTATTTCGAGGAAATATCTATTTGGCTGCATTCATACTATATTTTTCAAACAGTATTTTATCTTCAATACAGAATGCTTTACATTTCTACTTGGGCTACAAATGAATTTATGACAATGGAAGTTTCTCTAGTACAGAATGAAGAGAGTTTAGGTGAAATAATATGTGAATTTTTGCCTTTCTGGTAAATATGAAAAATGAAGGCAATATCATCATTAATCTCACTTATCCAGCAAAAATTTTTCATCCCCCCCAAGTTATGTATGGCTGCAAAGGCAAAACTAATAACTCTTGTGAAGAATATCTGAAGTCTTGTAATAGATCTAAAGAATGCAACACCTTGCCATTCAAAAGACAGAATTGCCACATGATTTAAATACTGAAATAAAAAAATTGGTAAGGCTAAAAAATTTTTCCCTAAAAGATGAATCACCTGTGTAGCCTCAAGCTTATAAAAATCTGTTCACTTATGCCTCTTCTCCTGTATATTGAAAAGTTCAAAATTCCCATTGTAACATCAGTTTTAATAAAGCTTTGACTAGCAAGTAAAGAATTTGAAGGGACTGAGAGAGCACATTCAGGTTTTTGATTCAATCTTCACAGATACCATATGGTATCTTAACATATGCTTATTGTGTCCTTGGTTCTCTGAGAATTTGTCAAGTGTTAAACATGCTTTGCATAACTGTTTAATAGAACATCCCTTCATGGTGTAATGGTAGCACACTTGGCACGTGTTTGAGAGGTACAAGTTCGAGTCCCAGAGAGGGCAGTGCAAATTTTTTACATCTCCTGCTTCAAAAAAATCTAATAACCTTACAATGGTGCCCAAACTAAAAGGGGGACTATGTAAGGTATTTTCTTCCTCGTTCCAGCATGCCTTCATGATGTAACAGTAGCACACTCAACGCATATTCAAGAGGTCCGGGGTTCAAGTTCCGATGAGGGAATTGCACACTTTTTTTTTGTTTCCAGCAAAGGTGGTGGACAATAATTCATCACTGGATGATTGGTTCTTCTTATCCCTAGTCTCCTTTCATCCAGCATTCCTTTGTGGTGTAATGATAGCACACTTGGCACATAGTCGACAGGTCCAGATTCGAATTCCGGTGATGGCACTGCACATTTTTCACATCTCCTGCTTCAAAATAACCTAGTAATTCTACACAGTAATGCTAAAGTTTTTTGCTGTCATTGCGTCGTAGGAATCCTGCACATGAATGACTTTTAAGTTAAGAGTTTAAGTGTTAGCAATTTTTCAGTTAAAACTTGAAAAAAATGATGTGGAAAAATATAAAAAAGTGTAAGTCAAAAGTATCAGCAGAGTTCATTTCATTTAATTTTTATCATACATATTAAAAAATTAATTATTTCTCAAATTTGGTCTCTTTCCCCTGATAATTTTTTTATATGCCTAAAAGTCATTAAAAATTTTTCAGTTATTTGCCATATATTAAAAAATACTGAGATGTAATTAAATAATTAAAATTAATCATAAGGTTTAAATGTGTTGTTTAAATAGCATTTTTAGCAAACTCAGCGTTTAAAATTTTTTGCCCCCTCTAGCTACGTTCTGATGGAGATGAACGTGTTCTTGTGATGGGTGCCACAAACAGACCTCAAGAATTAGACGATGCTGCTCTTAGGTAATTATAACCATGGAAAACAAGAATTTTCATTTGAGACTATCATATATGTTTAAAATTAATATTTTTTTAATCTCATCATTTTGTATTGTTTTCACATACACAGTTTTAAAAACATGAACTTTTCAAGAATAAATTTCATGTTGCAAATTTCCTTTATGACTAGACATTAAAAATACATTCCTGTATAAAATGTGATTTCCCCCCTCCCCTTTGTCAATGGTATACATAATTTACCAAAGTTTTCTCGTCTGCATTCTGTTTCAGCAGATGAATTTTTAAATGAAATTTATTTGTTGCATATCATTTAACAAATAGAAATGGCAAATTCAGGGATTCCATAGTTTTAGGGGGGGAAATGAGGTGAGCCTTTGATTTACCAGTTAAGTATTAGTTTATAAATATAGAAAACTACATTTATTCAAGTTGTGGTATTTATGATTGTTTTTTGCACTTTTCCTTGTATAAGTTATGAAATGCATTAAAATAATCTAAGTTTAAATAAATGTATATGTAAAGGAAGGGCGGAGGAATGATCATTTAGCAATAGTGAAAAAATAATTGAGAAACTTTTTTAAATGCTTACTTTAAGTAATTTCTTGCCTCTTTTTTTTTTTTTAAATAGAAATGTCATCTTTGTTTAACAGATATTTT
>KK116625.1:111538-131333 GCA_000611955.2 Stegodyphus mimosarum
TTTTTTTTTTTTTTTTTTAGTTAAGTGCAATACTTATTCATATATTATTACAATTCAAAAAAAAATTTTTTCATATTTTTCTAAATCAAAAATATGCAGTTGTTCACAGTTTTTCAATAATGTAAAACTGTAGGTTAATAGTACAAATTTAGCTATATGGATCAACTGTAGGTTATGCATTCATAATTTTTAAGACTGTATTTTTCCTATTCTTAACATAAGTTTTTAGTTGCTTTGTGTGTCTTCTGGTTTATTATAAGTAGCTGTTTGTTTGCTTTAAGTTGTATATAAATAGAAGCTTCTCCCCCCCCTCAAAATATTGAATTAAACTGATCAATGTTTTGAGTATATTAGAATTCATCTCAGTAACTTCAGATTTTGATGCAGTAAAATCCTTCACTTTTTCATAATTTTATATTGCTTGTCTAAAACAAGGCTGTAAAAACAGCAGCCCTTTTTTTGTGTGTGTGTATGTGTTCTATTGGTGGTTACATAGACTGATGATTTTCTCTTTATAACTTAAGTACAAACCAGTGCGCATAAGGGCTAGCTGCCAAAGGGGAGGTATGCCTTTGTGGAGAACCTTGCTAAGGAAATTAGCTTGTTGTGACTCAAATACAAACCAGCGCACATAAGGGCTAGCTGCCAAAGGGGAGGTATGCCTTTGTGGAGAACCTTGCTAAGGGAAATTAGCTTCATATTATGTATGAGGAAAATCAATGATACAGCCTGGGATTAAATTCCAAGTCAAGCTCCCAGCGTTCATTGGTCTTAACCACTCGACCACTGGCAGGACCTAAATGTAATAGGAATGGTATTAGAAAGTGGCTGTCGCAACAGTCTCTGATGCCCAGTGTTAAGAATGTTGCGAATAAACTCTTTATAACACTGTTATACTCCGTATCAGATTGAGATTAATGAAAGTTTTATAAAAATGACAGTGAAACATTTAGATTTATCTTATGTCTTCTCTTCATTAGATGCTAAAATAAAAGAAGTTTTCAGTCCATATGGTAATGCGGAATAAAAGCTTTGAAAATCTGTTTTTTAAATTAGAAAAGGAACATAGGAGTCGTACAGAAATATTGTGCAGAAATTCTGTGGCAATACCAAAGCCACATACTATATATGTGCATAGTTTCGAAATTATTGAAAGGTTTACAAAAGCTGGTTATCACATTTCGTTATCACGTTCATGGCGGAGCTGATTTTCATTACTTTTGTTAAGAGGCGGCGCTCAAATTAATGCCGTGCTTCATCTGGCGGCATGCAATTTTCGCCTGTTCAGACCTGCAAACCGGCACCGGTGGTACGTGCCGCCCGATGAGACAATGTAATGCGGGCCACCAGTGGCCTGCGCCCCCCCCCTCCCGATGAGACAGTTTAACGCAGGCCACCGGTGGCCTGCACCGCCGTGAACGTGTTAAAATTGAAATTCCTGCATTCTCACTTGATTTCTTTCGAAATTCTTTGTTCGTGCATAAGTCCATGCTGTTCTTTCGTTGGGTCTCCAATTTTATCATGTTTTGATTTTATTAGTATAAAATACAATACACAGTAACAAGACATTGATATGCTATGTCATAAAGCAATAATCACTCACTCATTCACTCGGTGATGTAATCATCATCTTTTTACAAACAAACCTGAATGCTGGCATGTTGTTTTGTTGCTCAGTGCCTCTCCTATAGAACTGCTGTGGTTTTGAGTTGAAGAAATCTATTAGTCTGTGGCTAGGAAAGCTACATCATGAAACTATTGTCCCTGAGCGTTGTTACAGAGAGACCGAAAAAGATGATAATCAGAAGGAGTGACAGATGTGTTGGAAGTTGTTCATTTTTCTGTACTTGACACTGCATACTGATTAGCCCTGAAAATGGCCCAAACAAGCTGTTAATGACATACAAGCTCCTATTTGCAATAATCAAGCTCCAAACAGAAGAGAAACAATTGAATAACAAAAAACAAAGGCTTAATGATGCAGTGTTGCCAATGCAAAGAACAGCATGGACTTATGCACAAAGCTAATAATATGCAGATTGTTAATGCAAGATATGGTAGACGAAGTTACAGGAAATATCTGCCAAATTGGTGTACTATTATCATACAGTGTGCATGTAGTAATGCATGCTGACTGTTGTTACCCCCTTAAAGGAGATGCATCTAATAATCAGCATAAATAGAGGAAAAAGTGCTAAAGTAATTTGTTTTAAGATTGAATTGTTCATTGTCACAACTTCGTGTATTAGCTAAGTAAATACAGACTGTTAGAATTCAGTTATCTTTTTTGTGAGTATAAGGGGAAAATGAAAAAAATTGTAATGAAAAAAATTTTTATTACTGATTAATAAGTATGCGATACAATTAGTTTCTTAAAAAGTTGGTGGTTTCTGCTTGGAGCAATGACTGAAACAACTGTTTAAAAGTTCCGCAGAAAGGAGCGCACAGTTTTTGAATACCTGAATAAAATGTCCTGTTCTTTCTTCCTTCATTATACAGTTATATTATTAATCATTATTATGCACCTAGTTTGATAAAGCAAAAACTGCTTTCTGCTTGCAGAAAGCTATCTGTAGTCTGAAATGTATGCATTGTTAATCCACATCTAGTCTTTATTTTAATTCATGCTTTTTTATGAAACTTGACATTTTTTAGAATATGATAATTTTTAATCAGATTTAATGCATATAAACAGTATAGATTAATTTGTAATTTTTTTTATAGAACTGAAACCAGAAGAAGTTAAATTAGTAGATCCCAGAGAGGTAACTTTCTTTCAGTTTTATTCTCTAGAACATATCACTTAATATACAAACTAAAACATAATTATAGTTTTTCTATGATGCATGTATAATAAGCTGATTTACTCAAAGAATTAACATTTTAAATTTTTATGTATCAGCAGTGTTATATGTCTTATATTCTTTTGTATCTGTTAGGTCTACCAGAAAGTTTGTTTAAACATGAGAAAAATATAATTATGTATGTGCTGTTTACATAAATGACAGAAGTTATTTTCCCTAAATTGAATCCTCACATTAATTCTGCTTGTACATTCTTCATTCGGATGATTTACAGCTTTCCCAGCAGTTCAAAAAAAGTGATGGAATTGGAGTTTTTGATTTATTGGAAGAAAATTTTTCTCTTTGTGAAAAACATGGAAGCAAAATTTTCCTCTTTCAATGTTTTCCATTGCTAATGCCAAAAAATATTGACAAGTGCTATTTTTAAAATCTATTTTTATTTGCTGCTCAATGTAAATAAACTTACTAACTATGTGAAACGTGAGCAAAAGAAGATTAATAACACATTTAAGTTTTCACGGTCTGTGTTTACTATAAAAAAGTAACTACATGTGCACACAAAATGCCGAATAACTTTAGTAATCAAATAAATTTTCTTTTTCAATTAAATTATGTTATATATAGTGTATTTTTATTAGAAGACTGATTTGCATTTTCCGCTCTAAATTTTCTGAAGATCGAAAATTTTTTAATTTTTAAAATTTTATTTATATACTCACATTTATTTATTTATATGTGAGCATGTATTACAAGCACTTTCAGATTATCAGGATTCTGGTATGTTTAAGTTAGCTTCATAAAGTAACCCTGTTACAGAAGTTGGATAAAAATATGGAAACACTGAAGTAAAAACAGATTGCTGTGACGAATATGGTTTAGGAAAACTATTGGCATTCAAAACAGCTCGCAGTCTTCTCGGAATGGATAAATAGAGATCTTGTATGCTTTGCAAGGGAATCTTGTACCATTTATCCTGTCAAGGGCCATTCGAACTTGGATTTATCTAAGCTAGCAGAATCAGTTCGGTGTGTCGACTAGTTCCGCTATACTTGCAGCTCAGATTTTTCAACTCGCTGCTCTATGGGGGAAATCTGGTTCTGGAGATGGATCAACTATGTCAGATGTTTCTGTTAGTTCAGATAAACTACAGTCTGAATGGCCCGTAAAACATTAGCAATTTCAGTTAATATTGATGGCGGTAGATAATACTTATGCAGATTTCTCACCAAAATAGCCACAAAGGCTCAATAATATTGATATATGGTGACTGTGATGGCTATGGTTGATGTGAAAATTCATCGTCATGCTCAGAAAACTATCCTGAACAATGTGAGCCGAGTGAACAGGAACTCTGTCATCTTGGATATGGCATCACCATTGGGGAACAAATTGCAGCATGGGATGGATATGAACAGCCAAAATGTTCACATAAATCTTGCATAATGATGGGTCCCATGGAATACCACGATATGGCTGCCCAAAACATGACCAAACCTTTCCATGTTTCACTGTCGGCAGCAAACAGTCTCTATCATAACACTTGGGATGATAATCACCATATGTAAATTTCCCCAAAAGTCGGAAACAGTGTGAAGCGCAAGACTCATCTGACAAAACTACAGCCTTTTATTGCTCTACAGTCCAGGTTTTATGACTCTGGTACCACTTCCTCCTCTGACAGGCATTTTGATCACTGATGAGTGCCTTTTGAATTGCAGCTCGCCCAAAAATACCATGCTTGTGGAACTCTTTTCGTATTCTTTTTAGTGCTGACAGGGTTTATGAGTGCGACATTCACTTCAAAAGTCACTTTTGCTGCTAAAGTCCTCTTATTTTTCATCACAGTCCTTTTCAATGATCGTCTTTCAGAATCACTCAACACACATTTTTGTCCACACTGTGATTTAGCAGATACAATTTTTCCAGTTTTCCTGTATTAGTTAAAAATCTTAGATACTGTAGCTCTTGAAACAGCAAACATTTTAGCTATCTTGGTTATGGAAGTACCTGCCATAGGAGCTCTAACAATCTGCCCATGTTCAGATTCATTTAGCTTCAACATGATGCACTCACAACTGCATAGAACACTCTCTCAATAATGATTGATGCAATAAATTGAGGATGTTGTACAGGTAGCATTAGTGAGCAAATACGTCAGCGCCTCCAGCAGCTTTTGCAAGAATAAACATTTGAGTTCAAATACACATTTTATGAGGTGTTTCCATATTTTTGTCCAACACCTGTACCTCACTTTTAAACATTATTCTGGAAAATAAAGAAAAATAAAATCATTATGTAAGTGGCCCTTCTACATTTTCTGTTGTTATAATTATTTGTTGTTTCATTTCTTCTTCAAATATATTCACTTATGTATGATATGTTATTTATGCCTTAAGTAGTTAAGCTTAAAACTGTAATTGAATCAGTTGAAACTCCACTGAAGATTTGAAAAATCTGTCACCTTCATTTTTATTCATATTTGAAATGCAAATTTTTTAATGTACTTTTCCAAAGTGGTGTTAGTTTAATTTTAAACCATTTATTGTATAAAATACCATATGAATAATTTGCACATGAATTCTTCAATCTAGAAGAAATTTATCTGTTTTCCATTTATTTTTGGAACTTTTGGAAATGCAGTATAAATAGTTGAAATTTGACTGTTTATTAGATATTTCAAATTACATTATTTCGTCATCATTTTAACTTACATTCCATTTCATGTAATTAAAAAAAAAAAGTTTTCTTTTGCCATTGAAAAGTAAAAGCAATTTAAAGTTTTTTTTTTTTTTAAGTAAATTGCTGTTGCTTTTTTATTTTAGGAAAAGTAATAGTTCTTTTCTTGATATTTGACTATTTGAGTTGCCAGAATATATTGAATGTTAATAAAGAATATCCTCACATGTGCAAAATGTTTAACACTGATTTTTGAGAAGCTGTTTCTCTGCTAAAGTATGGAATCCATAGAATTAAAAATGTATTTGTTAATTATAATAATAAAGTAAATGTAATAATAAAGTAAATTCTACATGTAACCTTTTCAGTAATCGTGATTTTTGTGATTTTTCCTTAATTTATGAAAACCAGTGTAGATTAAAAATCTTACACCTCATGGACATATATCATTTTCCGTAACATTTACTATTTCACGATTTAACCCTCATAAATTCTAATTATTTCCTGCTTATTCTCACATTTAATTTTCAGTCCTTAATTGTTAAATAAATTTTTATGCAATAAAAGAATCTGCTAGTAAAAATATTTTTTAATGCTATCACTTTTATTGAATTTCTTCACATATATAAAAAAGAATCTTTACGTCATATATGATTGCATAGCAGTCTGTTAATGTTAATATGGCAGATGTAAATCCTTGTTAACAAATAGAATTGTGCAGTCTGAAAACATATAGGTAATGATGGAATGTTTAAGAAACATTAAAATTTAAAAAAATATATTATTTCAAATAATTGTCATAACTTCTTTAATTGTCTATCACTTGAATTAATATTTCAAATCACAATAAAGTAATTTTTAATTATTGATAATATGAAGATTTTTTCAACGTATTGTTATTCTAAATTAATTCCCTTTATTTTTACTTACAAGAAATACTTATGTCATCAAATTTATATCCTGCCATTGCTTTAATTGATGTAAGATATGTTTTTTAATTTATTAAAATTAAGCAATCCTAAATAGGTTTTTTAATTTATTAAAATTAGACAATCCTAATTTATTAGATTATCTATCCTTTATTTGCTGATTATTATTTCAGAATCTGTTTCATTTTATAATAGTGCTTGCAATATGTTATGCATCTGACAACTGACAGCTATTCCTTCATTTGTGTTGCTTGAGAAGAGCATTAGTATGAAATAAAAAATTCTCTGAATATCACAGAAGAATTTAATTCCAAAGCTAATGTCACTTGTCATTTTTTATGAGTTTGTTAATGTGATGCTAGTTATGCAGTTACAGTACAAGTTCATATGTATTTTTATATATTCTGATGTTAAAAAATTAAGGACAAGACTCCCCCCCCCCCTGTATGTTGTGCTAAAGCTTTCCAAATCGACACAAATGATGACATAAGATCCCCAAGATGTAAAATTGTTGGTAATGTAAACAAAACTTACCAAGAAAGAAATCAAGAGGATGAAAGGGAACTTTATTGAAAAAGTAGCATGGAGCAGAATGCAACAGTAGGGGATATGATCTTTCATGACTGCTGTGCAGGTTTCGCATCGTCTATCCATGGTAAGTTTGAGGTTGTCAGTGAGTTGTTGAGGCATTGCTGCCCATTCCCCTTGCAGCGCCAGTCGCAGCTCCAGAATCATTACTGGCAATAAGTTACGTGCTGCCACTTGTCTTCGTAGAAAGTCCTACACATGCTTCATGGGATTTAGATTCGGAGACCTTGCCGGCTAATCCGTGCATTCAATATCTTCACTCTCCAACACTTCTTTGACATCAACTGTGTGATGAAGTGGAGCATTGTTGTCCATGAAAAGGAAATGAGGACCCATAGCACTTCTGAAAATATGCACATAAAGAAGGAGAACCTCATTGTAATAGCAGGCTCCTGTGATAAACCTCCGTGGAAGATGTGAAGGTTGTATGGCTAGCAAGCATGATGCCTCCCCAAACGAGAACTCTGCAACCTCCAGATCAGTCCTTTTCGATGATGTCAGAGGGGATATTGCATGTTCCTTGCTCTTTCCAGATGTATATGTGTCTTGAATCACTCCTCAGACTAAATCTGCTCTCATCCGTAATGAGCACTCGGCTATATTGATTATCTGTCCAGTTCTGATGTTCCCCTGTGCCACAGGCATAATGGTATAGATCAGAGGTGGGGAACCTTTTTACCATTAGAGGCCACATTTAAATTAGGCAGCAATAAGAGAGGCCGCATAAGCTGATTGACCTAAGAAAGTGACTTTTGTGAAATTATTATAGTTTTTCTATAGATATAACAATTTATTGCATTATATAGAAAAAATAAAATATAATACTGCAAAATTTTAAATATAATATACATATAAAATAATATAAAAATATTATAAAAAAATACAATAAAAAATATATTTTTATTCACTAAGTTAGTGACTTATTTGGCTTTGTTTTTGGTTTGACAGTAATTGTATATTTGGATCAAGCTTCGTAAGATACAGCTTTAATTGATCCTCTAAATGTGCATCTGTAATCTGCGTTCTTAAATTTGTTTTTATTTTTGACATGAAAGAAAATGTTGTCTCGCAACAGTAGGTACTTCCGAAGCAGGAAAGTAAACGGCGAGCATGTTCTCGAAGGCATGGATATTCAACAGCATTTTTCCAGATTTTTATGGGATCCTTTTTAGCGTTAAAAAGGGATTTGATGATACTATCTTCCCCTAAATCAATTAACTCCATTTGTAGTTCTGCAGGAGCCTCGGATATATCTATTAAATGTGGTTCAAATGCCAGTTTCATAGCAGGAGTGTGCTCATCAAAATCAGAAAATCTATTACTATACTCTTCTATTAAACAATTCAAGACACCTACGTATTCATCGAATATTTTATTTTCACAGTTCTGCTCATTTAGCATTTTAGCTAGCTCCGGGAAGTGTTGTGCAGATATTTCCGATCGACAAAGCAATGTTTTGAAAAATGATAATTTTTTTCTAAACGCTTGGATCTTTTGCCACATTTCATAAATATACCTCGTTTCACCTTGCAGGCAAATATTTAAATTGTTTTGTTTTGTCATCATATCAGACAAAAATGCAAGGTTTCTGAGAAATACTTCATCTGATAGATCACATTGTTTTCCTTGTTCTTTATAAAAGTTTAAAATTTGTCGTCGTAAAGACAAAACTTTTATCAAAACCTGACCTGTTGATAGCCAGCGAACCTTGCAGTAGTATGGTAGGTCAACACTATACGTTTCCTCATCTAAAGAGAGCATCTGCCGAAATTCACGATGACGCATTCTATTTACGCGAATATAGTTGACAATGGCAATGGTTCTATCCAGAGTGTCTTGCAAAATGGTAGATTTTGCGCAAAGATTTTGCTGATGCAAAATGCAGTGAAATGATATCAATTTTTTCAAGTTTAAGTTTTCCTTTTTTAACAAAGCAACGAATCCTTCTTTTTTGCCTCTCATGGAAGGTGCGCCATCAGTGCAGACACTGACTAAATTACTGACATTCAATTGTAATTTATTACATACTTCTTTGAAGTTTTCAAAAATATCGGCTCCGCGAGTTCTTCCAGTTAGTGTACCCAACGCAAGTAGTTCTTCGTAACATTGAAAATCTTTATTTATAGCACAAATAAAATATAAAACTTGTGCTGAATCTGTTTTATCAGTGCTTTCGTCTAAAGCAATTAAAAAATAAACATCTTCATTTTGTATAATTGTATGAAGTTGCTCTGTTACATTTTGCGTTAATTCGTGCTGTCGATCTGTTACAGTTCTTCTTGAAAGAGGTAATTGTTTGTATTTGTCGACATTTCTTGGATCTAACATACTCACTGCTTCAACAATACATTCTTTAATTATTTCAATGTCACTAAATGGTTTGCCCCTTTTTCCAAGTATATGTGCTATTTTATACGTAACAGCAACTGCAGCGGAATTTTGATTTACAAAGGCTCTAAAAGATGCCTGCTGATGATTTTTCAACTTTTGAAGTGCAGCTTTTCATGATTCACCTTCTAAAGCGAAATATTTATGTTCTTTAAGAGTCAAATAGTGTTTATTTGCATTCGCTTTTTTAAAAGTATTTAAAACTGTATTGCACAGCAAACACATCATTTTATCTTTCTCAGCAGTAAAGAAAAAATCTAACTCCCATTCTACATTAAATGTTCTGTTTTCATCACCTAATTTTCTTCTCTTACTATTTGACATGATGGATAAAAAAACAAATATCAAATAATATCTTTAACAAAGTGTGTACTTTCTAGAAATACAATAAAACCGTGTACCTGTTATAAGCATGCACTGTTAACTACAGTTTGCTGAAGATCGCGACAGGGAAGCGTTGAGAGATGCGAGTCAGAGAAGCCAAAGCAAGGTGTGACACTCAAATGGGAGATCTGAAACCGAGTTTTGTTTACTTCTTAGACAAGGTAGTTGGCACTGGTAGCTGTGGGCCAGAGCCTCACTCATGCGTGTTAGAGTCCGTTTCAAACTAGTATTTTGACGTCATGTTACAATATGACTGTCTTTGGCGGGATTTTTCGAGCAACTGTCATGGCGTTGATGTACAATAGTTGTTTGAAATGAACTCTACCATTTTGTACTAGGTGGCAAAGGGCCGCACGAGAACCTTGCGGAGGCCGCAGGTTCCCCACCTATGGTATAGATCATCGTGGTGGATCATCGCCACAGGTCATCGTGAAAACAGACCACCATTTGCAGCTCCTGGCAATGGTAAAACGCTATATCATTTGTCCACTCGCCTGCTCCCTATCTGTCAAGATTTCTCCCGCTGTCTGCCGCCTGTTCCTTCTTGCCTATAGGGCAATATACCTGTTATCTGCCGCTGCAGTTGCTTGTAGATGACCAATGTTGAACCATTGGACCACTGTTCCTGTACTTTGAAATGTTTTCCAAAGTCATTAAATGGTGCTGTGAGCTATCTTGAACTCCGCAGCCACACTTTTCTTATTTTTACCTTCCTCGGTCTTTCCAATGTTTCAACCCCGAGTGAAATCATCCGCATGTGATCTAACATATTGATTGTTCGACACATCACACTGAGGCAGCTACACAATGCCGTTTAAACTGATATATGCTGTGCAATAGCTTCCCAAAAATGCTGAGCTTACATCGCCGTTGATCTTTATACCGCTGCGACACTCCCCCATTACGTCAATATACATATATGTTCATGTGTTACACTACCTTTACCTTAGTCAGTCTCCTTATTTGTGTTTCAGTCTGCTATGCCTTTTTGTTCTGCTGATAAGCTAATTTTTCAACTTCGTCCTTAATTTTTGCACACCAATGTACTTATATATATTACTTCTAATATTGAAAGCTTCTTTAAATGTATTCTAAAATATACCTTTTTAACATGCAGATTTTTAAAAATTTTGAAATGCGTTTAGTTTATGTAATTATTTTTTACTTTGAAAGCAGATTATAAGGTCATCTTTTGTTCTCTAGATGAGAAATGTGTCCATGTCGGATTTCACAGATTCACTCAAAAGAATTCGAAGAAGTGTTGCAACACAGTCACTTGTTTTCTATAACCAGTGGAATTCAGAGTTTGGAGATGTTACTATTTGATTGAAACTTTATTTAGTCATTAAAATTATGTTATGTAAAAACTGTCATGCAATAAAAAAGTCATATTTCAATTCTTCCTGATAATATATTTTGTATAACAAGTATTGCTATCGGATATTTAGGAAATAAGTTTATTCTTTCATAATTATATGTATTTTGTTTGTATTTTTAACTTTTTTTTTTAAGTTATTATTATTTAAATTTTTCATTTCCTGTTGGCTGTGACCTAATACTTCTGAAATTCTAGTTTTTGCTATATCTTGGAGATGTATTTTACAAGAACTTGATGTATTTCATGCATATTAATTTATTGATATTTTGAGTATGTAAAGTGTAATGCCCTTGAAAAAACAAAAAATTGAAAATGGAACATGCTATTGTTAGATTCCCTTGCTGTCTATATCTGTAAGGGTCTTATTTTACTGTATAGGATATTATTCCAAATGAGTGTTTCAAAAATAATTTCTTTAATATTTTAACTTAAATTATATAATGTATCTATTTAGTATTGAGGGAGTATATATTGAGAGTTAAAGCTTCCGTCCGATAAGCTCAAGTTGAACATTTCTTGTTTCCTATACTTAAACATTAGAGTAAGACAACTGAAAGTACAATCTAACATATGTGTTGTGCTTCTTGTTTGCTGTCTTGAATGGGTTTTTTTAATTGTATTGTACTGTTGTTTCTTTTTTCCTCCCTGTGTTTCTCTTTTTCTGATAAGTGCCATGATTTCTGCCATTTTTTATATAAATTTTTAAAATGTTAATCTATTATATTGTGTTTATGTGCTCCCTTAAAATATGTATATTTAGTAGAAATGTATTGCACTAGAAAATTTTTTATACTTCGTTTTGGCTACTGCAAGGAAATTAAAAGAACATAGCTTTTTTCATATATTTTTGTAAAATAAAAAATACTTATAATATTACATATTCGTGCTGATATGCTTCGATTACTGTGCCTGTGCAATTAATATAGCATGCGATGTTGTCTATACAGCAGTTTTTATATAGGTTATATTGTCTGAGGTTTTTTTACTCATTAAATTTTATGATTTGTTGGTGTCCCGATATTATGACCTATTTGTTATTTTAGCTATAAAATAGTTATAATTCAGAAATTTGATCAATTGGTTTGTCTCAGTTTTATGTGTGTAATTTAGTTTCCTCTCCTAGGGAAAAAAAAATACTAATAAACAGTCTGCATCATATAGATTAACATTTTTTACTTCTAATTCCCTTCTAGACTACTTTTGTAATTAGCATTTGTATAGCAAATAATGTGTAATGTGAATGTATCTTATCAAATGCTAAATAACTCTGTGATATTCAGAATAAAATTTTTAATTATTTGTATGCATTTGTTTCTTGAAATTAGATTTCATAATTGGTGACAAAAGGGGAGATGACAGAACTGGACAATTTTAAGTGTATTTTTATTTTAAACTAAATATATTTTGCCAGTTTTATAGCAGAGGAACATCTATAAAGTTTACTAATTAAATGATATGCTAATTTTTATGAGAGTTACATCACTCTGAAGACATACCAGATTTATATAGAAGATTAGGTACTTATGTATTATCATAACCATCAAAGCAGAAGTTGCCAAGGTTTCAGAATGAGCAAAACTGTGGCAACGGTGCTCATAATAGTCCTCCAATCAAGCAATGATGCTATTTTCGTATGTGTTGCTTTTGTTGTATTCCAAGTTCCCCTAATTTTTATAAACAAATTGTGACATTTTTAACCCAAAGGGCGTTAGCCTGAAGGCCTATTAATTTCGTTATGGCAATTTATGTTGGTTCACTTTTCAAGTTATTGCCACCAAATATTAGAACCTTGTGTTATGTTTATAAATTAAATAATGAAGAATTGCATAAATACATGTATGTTTCTCTCGTTGTGATAAAACAATGGTACGTAGACCCATCAAATTTTGAATAACGTAACTCTCTACCAAATATGGACATCTGAAGCCCTAATTTGGAATTTGTTTTATTATCAATTTCATATTTTGTAACACTTTAACAAATTTTTTATTAAGAAACTCAACGATTTCAAAGTGAGCAATGGCAACACAGTATGGGAAAAAAAGCAAAATTAAATCTCCAGTACGCAAGACTGTGTGTCTAAAGATATACTCATTTTAAAATTGTTTCTGATATTGCTGTTAAATTGAATTTTATGGTTCAGTTTCAAAAAATATGATATTTAATAAAATACGCAAAACGTTTTAAAAAACATTCTGAGAGAGAAAATTTGTAGAAATATAAAATACACCTGGTAGTACTCCTTATTATTCAACCCTGACTAATGATACGCCTTAATTAGATTACCTGTTTACAAGATAAATTGCCTAGCATTACTAGTGAGATTCAGTTGGTTCTCACCAGTGCGTTATTTTACAAACAGGTGGTTAAAATTAAAGTACAAAGTCTAAAATCCTGCCGTCCAATATTTGGAATGATATAATATCCAGACTACAAGCATTTAATTTGTTTTTTTAAGTTATATATGAAAAGGGAGAAAGGTTCCAATAACAGCATTTTATCTCGATTTGTACACTTACGTTTGTGAAAATTGCAACACCAAGAAGGAATCGTCATAATTGAATGCAATTTAATACACAGTTGAGTGGTAGTGGTACAAATAAATGAATAAATGTTCAAAGCAAACAAACAAGAACAAGAGATCAGAATCAGTATTTTGTGTGGCCACCACGCGCCGCAATAAGTGCTGCTCCACGACGTGGCATGGAGTCAAACAAAGTTTGAATGTCTGACTGAGGAAGAGCATTCCATATCGTTTGTACGCGTACCCAAAGTTCGTCTGCAGACGCAACAGGACGAGGATCACGAGCAAGACGCCGACCAATGACATCCCACACATGTTCAATTGGCGACATATCCGGGGAACACGCAGGCCAAGGAAGAAGCTGTACCTGCTGCGCTGCAAAGAAGGATTTAACAATCCGAGCAGTATGAGGGCGGGCATTGTCCTGTTGAAATACAGCGCCTGGCAAGCTTTGAAGGAAGGGAACAGCTTCGGGCTGTAGAACTTCACGGATATACCGGTTGCTGTTCAGATTGCCCACAATTCGTAGCAATTGAGATCGTCTATGATATGCTATGGCGCCCCAGACCATAACTCCGGGTGTTCGTCCACTGTGGCGTTCGATAATGCACTCCGGAAGGTGGCGTTCACCGGCATAGCGTCTGACACGAATGCGGCCATCATGGTACCACAAATTAAAGCGGGATTCGTCAGAAAACACGACATGCTGCCAATCAGCACGCCAGTCTCTATGCTGATTGGCCCATTGTAGCCGCAGGCGGCGATGGTCGTGCGTTAGGGGGATCCTGTATAAAGGAGTCCGTGCGCGCAGTCCACACTGCAGCAGACGTCTACGAATTGATGAAGCACACAATGAAACACCTGTAGCTATTGACCACAGTGCTGCCAATTGTCTAGAGGAAGCTGTACGGTCCGTCCGCGCCATGCGGACCAGGTGTCTATCATCGCGAGCTGACGTCACATTTCGGGGTCCACTCCCGGATTTCCGAGTTGTCCGACACTCGTCCGTCCACTGCTTCCAAACGCGCATCACTGTGCTGCTGTTACGCTGCACACGAGAGGCTACTGCACGATACGACAATCCAGCTTCACGAAGGCCGATGATTCTCCCTCGTTCAAACTCTGTAAGTTGTTCAAATCTCGCTCTCTTTCGTCGACGAGGCATAAGTACAGATTGAGTTAACGTTTACCACTAGCAGATAACCACCGATAACCATACACGCCTCGCTACAGCCGTCTATTTATTCGGATCCATCAGCCGTTCAGAGGGCGCTGCTCAGCATACGCATGCGCTACGGATTTGCAATTCTAATCATTTGCATATCATGCGCTACTTTGCATTTCCTGAAAATTTCAGCTCACTCGCGTAAGTCCTTCATGGTGTTGCAATTTTCACAAACGTGAGTGTATTTAATTGTTCGCACATGTTGGATAGACAGTTTCTACTTCCTTGTATGAATTAGAGGAAGTAGTATAATTGTAAGGTTTTAGTTAAATTAACAAAGTTTTATTTTAATTTAAATCTTTCTATCTCTTCTCATTTTCAACTTCCCGTTAGAAGAAGGGCGTGTTTTTAACTTTATGCTAATTTGAAGTGAAGCCAAGTTCTATTTAAACCTCTCAGTGTGAGAGAGCTTTTAGTCTCAGATCACGGTCACTCTATCGACGTTCGCCTGACCAGCTAGCATTTAAATTTTAAGCCATAGCGCTTTACGTGATTACTTGAAATAAAGCCAAGTGCGTCATTATTAGTAAATCTTGCTACGCACCAGTTAGTAAAAGGCCAACCTCGCAAGCTCTGTGAGCAAAGATTAATTTAATTTCTATTTAGCTTTAGTTTAAATTTATCTGATTGTTCATTTTAGACCCAAGCGTGGTCTTTTACTTTCTATATCCCTCCCGAGTTGGGAAGTGGTTTGTAAATACTATTGATTTAATAAAAGAGGATTTTAAATACCTTTCAAGTACAGTTACTCTCCAACTCAATCACAGAACATAGCTGCATTCAGCTCCCTGTTCCAGATCAGGACTTAAAGCTGTCACGAAGATGTTTTCAAAGAATATGCACCGAACACTCAGTCCTGACACTGGCGCCCGAAGAAAAATAAGAGGATGGCCTGAAAGACAAGAAGACGAACCTGAGATACCTGCAGTGCCTGTGCAGAATCCTGAGATAGCACCTCCTGGCCTAGAAAGATTTGGCTACATCGTGCAAACCATGCGGGCAGCTATGAAGCCAGCGGCAAGCTTTGACGGCAAGACAGCCGTAATTAATTTCTTGGAAAAGCTAGACTCCCATTTCATGCTATATCCAGTGCACGAATTTCAGAAAATCACTTTTGCCACCAGCGTTAAATTGGTTCAAGTGTATCGGAAAGAATCTGTTGGGGGAACCGGAAAGCCCCACATATACGTACGAAAATTTTAAAAATTCCTTGGTGAAAGCATTTCCTGTAGTACGAGATCGAGCCAGACTGGAGGCGGAACTTTTTAGTCGCTATCAAGAAAAAATAGATTTGTCAAATTTTATTTTGAGAAAAATTCAAGCTTTTGTATGGAAGTCGCCCCGATCCGGACGTTATTCAAATTATACTTCCTAGGCTATTGCCCCAAGTTCAAGATTTCATCGAGCTAAGAAACCCAACGACGTTAGACAGATTATTTGAGCTCGCAGTACAATTTGAAAGCCAAAGAACAGCAGACAACGAACGACGTAACACCGTGGTCGTGAAAAATTTGAGGTTACCGAAGATTGAAGTTCTAATTAACAACATACCGGCGACGGCTCTCTTAGATACAGGAGCCCAAAGCAGCTTTATCTCAAAAAGATTTTTTAAGAAGCACTTCCGCCGTTACAGAATTTTTAGTGCAAGAGACACGGATGTCATAGCGGCCCAAGGAGAGAAGTGTAGCTGTTTAGGGAAAGTGTTGTTATTCGTGCGTATCAACGACAAGCAGGTAAAAATTTTATTTTTATGTTGTGTGAAACCTGCAAACATGTATTATTCTGGGTGTGGATTTTTTTAGATTGGCAGAAGCGCAACTAGATTTCAAATTGGGAGAGTTAACGCTAAGTATGAAACCAATAGCAATCAAGAATGATAAGCTCCCTCAGCCAGACTTGCAGCACTTACCGGCAGAAGAACAAGAAAAACTGCAGTGCGTGGTAAGTGAATTTTCAAATTTATTTAGCGATGTACCGGGTTTCACACAGGTCGTAAATCATAATATTGAAACGGGGGACGCTCAGCCAGTAAGGCAAAAGCCATATCGCTACTACAAAGTTAAAGAGGAAATAATTTAATGCCATATTAAAGAGATGTTAAAGAATAAAATCATCACGCCAATTTCTTGCAGTTATGCTAGCCCCGTTGTCCTGTGTAGGAAAAATAATGATTATCCGATTACGCACCCGAAGCGGTGGCCTTTTGCTATAGATTATCGCAAGTTAAATTCCGTCACAAAATATCCCGTATATCCTCTGCCGATAATCGAAGAGATAATTCTAAAATATTTCCTCTACAAAGTACATGACCACATTAGATCTTACGAGTGGCTATTTTCAGATTGGAGTAAAACCGGAAGATGTCCCCAAAACCGCCTTCATAACTAAGTCTGGCACGTACGCATTTCTTAGAATGCCTTTTGGTTTATCCGGCGCGCCGGCAACTTTCCAAAGATGTATGGACATCGTCTTAAGACCGGTCCTTGGTAAAAGCACGTTCATATATTTAGACGATATTATAATTACGAGTAGTAATCTAGAACAACACTTACAAGATTTAAGAAAAGTGTTTTCATTGTTAAACGAAGCTGGTTTGAAGATAAATGCTTCCAAATGTAAATTTGCCGCAAAAGAGTTACGTTATTTAGGATTTAAAATTTCTCAAAATGGAATCGAAACGGATCAGTCAAAGATAATAGCTATTAAAAATTATCCTATTCCTAAAACAGCGAAGAAGTTATCGTCGTTTCTTGGTATGTGTTCATACTATCGGTCCTTCAATAAAGACTTTGCCAAAATAGCTGAGCCGCTGCTAAAGTTGAAAAGAAAGAAAGCTAGGTTTTCGTGGTCAGCAGAAGCCAACTTGGCGTTTCAAAAATTGAAAGACGCATTGACTCAAGCTCCCGTCTTAAAATTTCCGGAAGGGGATAAAGGATTAGAGATTTCAGCGGACGCTTCAGATTTCGCGATTGGTGCAGTGCTTTCCCAAAATGGTCAGCCCGTGGCTTTTTTCAGCCGAACATTAAATGAAACCCAGAGAAACTATTCCGCAACAGAGAGAGAAACTCTCGCAGTGTTAGCATCAGTACAGAAATTTCGTGTGTTCTTTGGAAGTTCTCCAGTAACTGTATATACCGACCACGCGGCGGTCACTAGACTCTATTCTGGAAAAAATTTATCACCCAGATTAATAAGGTGGGCTCTCAAATTACAGGAATATAACCTAATAATTAAACATACGCCGGGAAAAGAAAATGTTGTGGCAGATGCTTTAAGCAGAATTAACTTAGATGAAAATGGAAGTGTAATTAAGATAGCCATGTTAACATCCAAAGTATTAGATTCTCGTGAAACAGTAATAGCCGAACTCAAAAAAGATCCGGAGTTCAAAAATATATACAATTATTTGGCCGACCCTGAGAATTTCAGTCATCCGGATATTGTGCCGATAAGAAATAGGGCCGCAAATTACGAAATAATTGACGGACTGTTATTCTATACGAAAACGACTAATGAGAACCATGAATATAGACCGGTTATCCCAGCTAGCATTAGATTGAATGTATTAGAGGAGTTGCACGATTGTGCCATTTCGGCCCATTTAGGCATAAGAAAAACTGTCCAAAGAGTTCGCGAGGCAGTTTTCTTTCCAGAACTGCAAAAGTTTACTAGGGCGTATGTCCAGTCGTGCCCAACATGTCAATTAAATAATTATGTTAATTTCCGCCCGGCCGGGTTCCTAAATAGCATTAAATCAGAATTCCCAAATCAAATAATAGGCATCGATTTATTGGGACCTTATCCTAGAAGTAAAGTTAACAAAAGCCGATATCTTTTAGTTATAGTGGACCATTTTAGCAAATGGTTAGAGTTGATTCCGTTAAAACGCGCGTCTGCAAAAATTGTAGTAAATTCAATTCTAAATAAGTATATTTTAAAATACGGGGCGCCTCTAAAAGTTATTTCCGATAATGGTCCCCAGTTTGTTAGTAATATTTTTGAGGAAATGTGAGCAAAACTGGGCATACGTCACCTAAAGATGGTCCCGTATCGTCCGCAGTCAAACATAGCGGAACGGGTTAATAGAAATGTAGTGAAAATCATTCGAAGTTACGTTAAAAATTACCACTCTACCTGGGATAGCCATAATAATGAATTTGCATTTGCCCTTAACTGCCAAACACGATACTACACAAAAGACACCCGCTGAACTGTTTCTTGGAAGAAAAATTTTGACACCTTTAGATAAACTTTTCTTTGTCCAGAAAAGGTAACGAGATACATACTGGTAGAGAGCGTATCTGCAACCTCCAACCGGTTCCAGCATTATTGTCACGTGACTGCTGGTCGAAATCCGAAAGTCCGGGAATACTTTACATTCATTTCTACGGGACAAAAAACGACTGCTCTGCTTTGTAACATAAAATTTAAGAAAAAATGGTTATCCGCTGCGGCGCCTATGGATGTAAAGAAAGTTTTGTAAGAGGAGGACTTGTAATCTTTCATAGGTTAAGTTAAAACTGCATGATTTATTATTTTATTTTCAGTATTTTTGTTATTTTACGATCTCTGTTGAATTGGTTGGAAAGTTTCAGCCATATTGTATAAGAAAATTGCCGTTGTATATGACATTTTCAGCATGTATTATTAGCATAAAAATGTATTAAATACTTTGACACTATTTAGTGGAACCACCCTTTACAAATAATTGAGTTTTATATTCTTTTTCCGTGTACCCGGTTGAAATCGAAAGCTGCGCCAATTGGCGTTAACCTTTTTTCGCTAAGTCGTGCGCATTTTGGTTTCGTAAACAAGTACGGCCAGCGATAAAGAAAGAAAAGTGCTATTATTATTATTATTAAATTATTGAGAAAAGATTGTTTACTTTGTTAAAAAAAA
>KK116625.1:144877-171345 GCA_000611955.2 Stegodyphus mimosarum
TTTATCTACTGACAACAAGTTACTCTTACAGACAAACCCCTTCGCATCCCATGCTTTATTACGCCCATTTTGGGCATACTCCTGTCGAAACAATCTCAAACAGTTGCAAAAGGCTCAGAACTGTGTCCTGAGATTTTCGACATACTATGGGCAGCCTGATATAAATATCTGGCTGCCCATGGTATGTCAAAAATAATAATTTTAGGAAGAACTGAGTATTTCCCAGCTACTTGCTTGCTATCATTTTATGGAACACAATTTTCATTTAAGCCTCCGGAATAATAACACTAGGATTATTCCAAAATATAACTAATGTTGTAAAACGTCAACAGACCTAATGCCATTCTTAGTAATTTGTAGATTCTATGCCACTCATGTAACTGTTTGGCATTTATCATTCTATATTAATGTATTTTTCGGTTGCCTGTTCTTATCCCATTTACCTTATGTGCTCATACTTTCTGTGTCATGTTTTACCTTTTTTAAGAGTTATGCATGTCTACTTTTGTAATGAACCTTCACTCATCTCTTGACCATTTAAACTTTTGCCCTGCTAAAGAATTATCACAGTAGTGAACTAATTTTGAAATTTAATACTTTATAACTACATCACTCCGACTTGTGAATAATTAAAAATTTTACAATGAGTTTCATCAGTAGTTGAACCCCGTGCTTGAGTACTCTGGTGATTACACCCCTCACCCTGTGTGTTAGCTTGACCTTCTTTCTCTCGTTTTTTTTCTTTTAAAAACTCTTTATTAATGAGTGGAAGTTAACAAAGATGGCACTTAGACGTCTACTGGCATGGCACTTAAGCATCTTCAAAAAAAATTTTTTTTATGTATAACTATAATTAAGAGCTATTATTGACTATGTGTATGTTTTTAAAGAATATTTTAGCAGTCGTTATCCTGAAAAAGGAAATGGATTTTTTCGTGAATCGCATTATTCCTTATAAACCAGCGCGTTCGAGCAATCCTGACTCTATTAACCTACTAGGTTCGAGTGATTTGGTTTAGCATTATATTTTGGCTTCTTTTGAGAAGATCAGTATTAAGGTTCTGCAAGTCCCCAGGCAGAACAACAGCAGGTAATTATCGGACATAATGGAGATATATTGAAACTTGCATACGAGAATGCGAATGCAGATTGGGACAAAAAAAAAATAACTTCTTGTCCAATCAAAGAATATGTAGACGTTCTTTGGTTCAACGCCTTGGCGACTGTCAGCGAATGGATGCGAATTTTGTATTCAGTGGGAATTGTTTATTTATTATATGTGTTGTCGGCTTTTCGTTATTATTATTTATTTATTAAGCACGACTTAACAATTTTTTAATTTTTCGATATTTTGTTACAGATGGATTTATTTGAGGATCTGCCTGAGCCAGGTGCTGCTAGTACTTACCTACATCGTATAATTTAAATTTACATCATTTAAACTTTTGTATTATGAGAAATAAATGAAATTTTGAGTTCAGAGCAAAAAATTTAGAGAATTTTTTTTTCTTTTCTCCAGAAAGAAATAAAGATTCAACTCTACCCGAATCAAAAGTCCAAAATTGGGATAATGTCAATATGGGATTTTTTTTGGATTTGCCTTTGCCTTCCTCTACTTCGAGTGAAGTCAGAGGAGTGAAAAGGAAATTGAACGAATCTGATCCTGATTCATCAGTTAATGATCAGGCAGGTAAGTGAGGTGAAAATTTCTTGACCACATTTTCCAGTTTTTAATGATTTTTAAGTGAATAAATATTTTGCTATTTTGGCAAATTTTGGAGTTTATAGCACTGATGCTGCAATTGTGCCTGGAAGTATGACAGTTTTCATCTTCAGTATATTACACAAGTATTACACAGTATTCAGTATATTACATTCAGTACATTTATTGATTTCAGGGACCGCATGTCCTACAACGGAGCGGTGGTTAGGGTTGCTGCTAGACTTTTTGCTACGACTCCGAAATCTTGCCACTCTAAAATTCTGCTGCCGCACCGGCTTTGGGGTGGGCTCTATTGGTGGTGAGCTGTAAGCAGCGGCTTCAAAATTTCTTAGCCTCCTGACCCACGTTCATTAAGCTGCAATTTATCACTACTCACATATGTAAAACTATTAAAAAAAAGGTTCCCAGAAAAAATAACATAATGAAGTAAGGATAAATAAATATATATTATTGTTAACTATTAAATAGTAATTATAAATTCATTCATAATTAGAGGTAAATATATGTAATTATATGATAATAATGAAATACTTCAGAATTTTTCATGACACATTTTTGGAATTGCTTAAATATAGAAATGTAATAATAAGTAGATAAATCACAAAAAGATATGTTTTATGATGCAGTTTAAAAGCAGAGTTTTCACTTATAATAGTGAGAGCTTTCTGAATTAAATTCTGGAGTGTTATGTTTCTAATTTCTATGTGAAGTGTTTCTTTTATATGGGGTGTGTTAAAAAATTGTACCCGTTCTTTAGCTGTAAAAGGAAGGCACTAGGCATTCTATTTTTAATCAAAAAGGGAAGTGGTTATATTTCAGACATATGCATATTGTAACACTTCTTGCCATGTGTCTGGTAATGAATTTATTTGATCCCCATGAAATTATTCTGTTTAAGAGCCAAAGAAGTGTTGCCATGCTGATATCTCATCTTTTATATCATTGAAGGTATTCTGGAATTATTAAAAAAAAAAAAAAACAGTATTCAGGTTTACACACTGGAACAAGCCCACGAAATTCATGTGACAAGGAGTGCAAGATTAGGCCTGCCATTGGCGAATTTAGAAATACTATAAAATATTTAAAGGGAAAAAATATAAAAAGAAAATTTTTTAAAAATGTAGAATTAAAGAGCCTTGAGCAGGATGCAGGTGACTGTATGACTGCTCAGTTCCACCCTCAATTTTGATGGAGAGCACCCCTGAGGGTCTCCCACACTTCTTCCTCTACTACTAACCTTTGAAGAGGACTTTGCTCTAAATACGCTCACCGCATATTTAGAGTGCCTCCATGCTGCACAGGCACTATACATGTATTTACAAACATCCATGCCTTCTCCGAGATTCGAACCTGGACCCTTTAGTACGGCAGTCAAGAGTCCTACTATCTAACCACTATCCCGGTTGAGTGGCATAAACATAGTAATAAGCTCAAGTGCCTGCATGTGTCTTTCCAAGTTCCTTACTATACCAGCAATTTTTCCTCTAGTTTATGGATAGTAGGATGTAAGTCATTTTTTATGACCTACTCCAGAATCTTATTAAAAACTACTTATAGACTTCCAAATTGAGGATAATCTGTGCACCTTTAGTTTTCAAATCAAGAAGTTTTTTTTTTTTTTTTTTTTTTCCCATTGCAGAGGTGGATACTTGTCTGTTTAACATTGGCCAGTCCTAAGGCCAGAAATGGTGACCATTTTATTCTGGAGGCACCTAACAGGCAGCTACTGTTAATTCCTATGAAGGAATGGACAGTTACAATTGTGCCTTCTCCGGGATTCTAACCCGTGCCCTTCAGTATCGCAGTCAGCTCCCCTAACCACTATACCATCTGGGCGGCTTCAGGGAGATTATGAGAAGCATCTGGGATTAAACTGCCACCTGTACTTTTGAGAATAAATAATTGGTATTGAACATTCATCGCCAATAATCATGTTCTGTAAGTCGACCACCTTCAAGTGAAATCATCAACTACATCCTCTCCACACATTTGACAAACTCTTAGCAAGCTGTAGCTACAATATTATGTTTATTATATCAGTACAGTGAATAGCTGATGTGCTATGTATGGTTTTCCATTTTAAATTGTTAACCCAAGAGTTACTTGAATAGACTGTTTTCATGTGCTCCTCTGCACTAAGCTTTGTTGGTAAAAAAATCAGGTTATTGAAATATTATATGAGACTTTAGTCAGTCGATTACAGTTTGTATTTATTAAATGGATGAAATTTTTGTATACACCCAATATTTTAATGCATTTTTGTGTTGCATTTATTTGTTTTTTCATACTGCACACAAAATTTGAATATTTCAGTTTAGTACCATATAACATTGTGGAGTTTGTTATACTTTCTCAAACAGAAATAGAAAAAATCAGCTGTTTCTTTGATAGAATCAAACAGAAATTGTCCTGTTATTCTTCTCTACATAAGGCTGTCTGGAAGAAAGACTTGAAACTCAGTTGGCCAAGTCCATGTGGTGATAAGTTATTTCATTTTTAATTCAGGCTTTACTGTAGAGGCTTTTGGAGCAGGAAACAGAAATTCAACTGAACCATTATCATGATTTAAACCTTAGATACTCCAGCCACTAGTTTGAAATGCTAATAGTGTATACTACAAGAGCACGCATAAAGAATGTGATTATTTCTTACAACCATACATTATTTAAGATATAGTAGGACCTCGATTATCCGGAAATCAAGAGGAAGGTCTTTGTTCTTTATATTTATTTGGAGAATGATGGCTGCATGAAAATTCCAGATAGTTGAGCATGTAAAAAATGCAATTACCAGTAGAAAATCCAAAGGAAAGGAAGAAGATACTAAATAAAATATATTTATGATCTAAAATTATAAAAGAATCACCTTATTTAGTATCAGCTTACATCTAACAATATATGAGTTTTTTTTTCAGAGGGGGGGATGTATTTCAGGCATGAAAACTGGTATATTTTTGTAGCCTGTGAAAATGAAACAGCATTATATTTCAGCATGTTATACAATATAAGGTTTGCAGTGGAAGTCACCTTCCTAATGTAATTTTTAATTCAAGTCAACTGATTGCAATAACTTGACTGTTTTTAACAGTGTTTATAGTACATGTCTTTCTGCCCTTTTTCCTCATAAGATTATCATGAAAACTGTAGGATCCTCATATCCCACCTTACGTGAATACATATAATGAGTTTAAAATATTTTTTTACCTAAGCAGTGAAAGAACTGTTTAATATTAGTTGTCATGTTAAAACGTCACTGCTTCCAAAGCTGTGCTGTTAACATATATATATATATATATATATATATATACACACACACATATATGTGTATGTGTTTGTAAGTTAAAAAATATGCAAATCAAAATTATAACGTAAAAGTCCTCTTAATTGCTCATTTTTAATCTAGGTACTTCCTTTCTAGTAATAACTTTCTCAAAACTAAGCCATATTAGAAAACTAATTCTGCATTATGTCATCTTAAACTTCTACATTGTCTATAAATTTAGAAGATCAGCTTAGTTTTAAAGTTAGTTTATCTTTTAGAAGATAAGAAAATAAGCCAATCAGATTAACGAAAAATTGTACTGTAAATACCTTTGCAATTCAACTACCCTTCCTCTTTCTCTGTGTACATTTGACATATTTTTTTATTATTATTTTGCATATTGTAAGATAAAAAATATGCAAATCAAAATTATAACTTAAAAAGCCTCTTAATTGCTCATTTTTAATCTGTGTATTTCCTCTCCTCATCTCTGGGCTATGGGGGATGTACTCAACAAATGTTGAATGGAAAACCTCTGGGCAGAAGGAAAGGAGCCATAGCTATCTTTAGGATTAGCACATGAAAGCATTAAATAATTCTCTTTGACAATTGTGTTCTCAATTTCTATGATAATACTTTGGTGAAACACAGGTACACATCCTGCTGGACTTAGTTGTGATAAAAAGAGAAAAAGGACAGAGCAGTGTTGTTAAGTGTAGAATGCAGATCCATATTGAACAGGAAGAATACTGATTGCATAAAATACTGAAAATGCCAATCCACAATGAATAAGAAATTTGGCAATCGAGGCAATTTTAATTCCGCTTTTATTTAAATCCACATTTAGAGCCACAGGTCACTTGGCACTCTAATCGTGCTTATTTTCAGAAAATTTACATTTTTTAATACAATTGTGATAGGAACAGAACACAGTGAAATAACGTCCAAGCTGCGTAGGGGTTCAAGCTAAGAGTATGCAATTATCCAATATGACAGCTTACCAAAGAGGAAGGTTTTTGGTGTACAAAGGTTTCAGGTCTCAAGAGTTTAGGTTTTTAAAAACTATGTCATCAACGTTACACAAGCTTTGTGGCATAGATTAATCCAGAAATACTATTATTATTTTTAGAATAAAGAGGAATTAAGAGGCTATTACTAATTTAAATTATAAAGCTGATTTACGTATTTTTTATCTTACACACACACACATATATGTATAAATGCTTATTTGCTTGTCTTTTATATAGATCTACAGTTTAATTCTGATCTTTATGAAACTTGCTGCACTCAACCTTCAAACAAGAGGAAGATCATTGTTCTTTGTATTTAGCAAACTTTTATTTAAAAGTGCATTGCCCCTGTGCAAAGCGTAAGATATGTATATGTTCCAAATTTAATCAAAAAACTTGACGATGTAAAAAAATTATGTTGCCACTTGGGCAAATGCAGTTACTTTAATTCGTCTCCAATTTAATGAACGAACTGGGCTATTTAAAAGAAATGTGTTGCCACTGTCCAAATTAAAATATTTTAAAGTGTGTTAGATTTCAGCAAAGCATAAAATATTTAATTTTTCGTTTAAAAGAAATTGCATGTGGTATAATAACCTGCATATTATTATATCACACACATTTTCTTTGCTTTTTGTAAGTGAATTTCTAATAGTTATCACAAAGCATTACCTTTTCTGTGAAATCAGTCATGCCACCAAAATGAAAATCAATTGCTCAATCTACACCTCAAGCATGAAAGAAAAGTTCATCATGAGCTACAGAAAAAAAAGAGGAATGGAAAGCAAGACTGGAAAACGTTTGAGTATGCACTGCTCAAGCTCGCTCGTATGAAACAAATGAGCAATGGAAAGCAAGACTGGGAAACATTTGAGTGCACACTACTCTAGTCCATTCATCTGTAACAGACAAGCGATGGGAAGCAAGACTGGAAAAAGTTCTAGTACACATCGCTCAATCCGGATGAATACTGCATGCTGATTTAAATTTTGGTGCATCCCATTATAATAAATAAATGAATAATTTTCCAAATAAGAAAAAGATATTTAAGTAATCTACATAAACAGTTCTGAATAAATAATTATTGATAAACTGCATTTTATACCAAATGTAATAAATTTACAGGTTCCCCACCCCCCACCCAAGAGGAAAAATCAGTATAGATTTTTATCAACAAAAATTTCGAACCCAGAGGGCTAGATTTTTAGGGTGCATGACCTTAGATTATTTAATAAAGTCTTTGAATTTTTAGTGAAATTTTCAGAAACTTGTATGTTTCATTGACTTAGTAATGCAAGTCTAACCATAATTTCAAACTTATTTTTCAGAAACTTGTGTTTCATTAACTTAATAAAGTAAGTCTGACCTTAATTTCAAACTTATCTTTCAGAAACTTGTATATTTCCTTGACACCTACTTTATCTAATTTATCTATCTTGCATATTTTAAGTCTAATCTTAATTTCAAGTTTATTTTTCATTGAGTTCATATAATTTGAGAATAGTGTAATCCGATCCAGTTTTAAAGCTGCTGCCCCCCCAAAAAAAATCTTATCATGATATTTTCGAGTAAACTTGTATGCTGAATGTAATAATTAAATTTATCATTACATCTAATCGGTAAGTATTCTGTTACCTAATTTGTTTTAGCTATTATTACTTTCAAGATATATATTTACAAAAGCATTACTGTAATTATATCTAATTTCATTAATTTATATTGAGGATCTTCAAATTTTAATTTGCCTGTTGCTTCAAAGATTGCTTGATTGGTTTTTAACATCTTATCTTTTAACAACATCCAAAATTTCAATTTGCTTTATATGGTGAATATTATACAACATGATCACACATACACAACAGCTTCAGTGGAAGGGCTGTGGTTGCTATGTGTTGTAAAAGCTCCTGTGTTTGTCTTTGATGGGTTAAACTACAGCTCACTCATCTTACTTCTGGCTGTTCAGTTTGTTCTGCTCTGTTAGCACTAGATTTATATTACAGAAACAATATGGTATTTCTTCCATACAAAACTTGGATCTAGCTAAGTAAAATTATATAGAATTTGTTCAAATATTTTTACATACATTATTAACAGTGTAAAACTTTTACATACATTTTTAAGTGGTTAATTTATTTTCTTATTAATTTTTTTTTTTTTTTTTTTTTAGCATTCCGCAATCCTAGATCATGTCACTAAGAAATTGAGTGACGTGCTAGTTTATGTTGAGATACAATTTTATTCAGTATTAAGGATTAACGAACAATTTTTAATGAACTTTACGCTAATGTAAAATGGATATGAAATGGTACTGATTCTTCCTAGTCCATTAACTATTAACTCTTGAGTTAGTTTTAACCATCAGAAAAGTATCACTCATCCATGAAATTATTATATTTTAGTTTGTGACTTCTGATCTCCAAGAAGCTAATACCCTTTACCCTTATTGAAGTCATTAGTTTATATCAAATTTGTAAAATTTGATATAAACTAATACAAGTTTTTATATACATTTTTGCAAATAAAAAGCAATTGTCTATTCAGCCATATTTACTTTTTAACCATTAAGATGATATTTCCACTTGTATGTATGCTTCCATGCATAAAATGCACCTTGATTATGACCCGAAAATTGAAAAAAATTACTTGGTTGACCGACTGGTTTTTATTAATCTGCTATATTGCAATTTAGTAGAGGAAAAAATATGTGAAGTTATAGAAATCAATGTTTATTTAGTATACAACTCATCACTGTCAGAACTCCCATACATTAGCTTGATATCATCTGTGTACCCCCTAATGTACATAATAGAGCAGTTTCCCCAAATGTATTGTATCAATATATGTCTTTATTGTAGATAGTCTTATTCTAAAAGGATTATTTTGTGATTGTTTATCTTTAGGTTAAAGTTAGTTGGTATGCACTCAGATGGGAAGCTGCTTTGTTGGGAATAAGAAACAATATTATTTGAAATCTGCACACCATTTTGTTTGTTAAGAACAGGGGGGAGAAATTAGGTACTTAAGTATTATTGTAACCACCACAGTAGAAATTAATAAAACTCCAGTATACACCAAGTTCTGATAACCACATACACAACAATTATTCAGGAAACTATGTTGATGCTAGTTACCAATGTTGTCATTTTCTTATGCATTCATTTTGTTCTATTCCAAGTTCTAATGGCATTTTTAGAAAACTTTTGATTATTTTTGCTCCAATTTAAAAAATTTAAATCTAATTTAAAAATTTGTGCCTGTATGATTTTCCTATAATAGAAGAAAAGAAGTGACATTTCTGCAGGAATACATTATTTTGCCACAAAATCATTAAGAAAAAATGCTCAAATTCTTTTTCAAAGCAATTGTGATGAAATTTCCACCACAATAAAAGGAAGCACCTATTTGTAACTAGGTTTACTGATATTCTTTTGGAATAAATATATAGTTGAAACGTAGAAAATGTGTGTAATTTATAATTTTTTTACAGTAAAAGTAATTGTTCTTTTTCTTCTGTAAAATTTGCAAAACTGCGTTAAGATGACTGCCATAATACATAAGTCAAAGAAATTGTGGCGAATCTTAGTGTGATTCTGACGTTTCAGTTTTTTAAAAGAGTGGGTGAAGGGAGGCCTTGGCATTCTAAGAGTTAACATACATGCCTCACGTCCTTCATTGACAGTCTTTTGCCTGAGGTTTCATTTGTTGCAAGGCTGTTGTTGACACTGGCACCAGATTCATATAAGACACACTCAATCTAGAAAGGCACGAAATCTTTAAAGAAAAAGTGCATCTTATACAAGAGGGAATACGATATATCTAAGGAGGAAAGGCTAACCCATCACCGTCTATAGCAGTGGTCTCCAAAGTGGGATATGCATACCCCAGGTTGTATGTGAAGTGATATTTGGGAGTACACCAAAGAAGTAGGCTCATAACTTGCAAATATATCATCATGTGGTCACTGCATCTAGAAGATCTCAGAATCATAAAGACATAAGCTTAAAACTGCATATACCGGATGGCCATAATTAAACTGACAGTGCTCACAGTGTTCTGTAGCGTGATCTATTTGCGAGAATGACGCCACATTTTGTAGGAAGATTAAACAAGATGGGGGACGAAGGATTTCGAGAAAAAACAAATTAGTTCCAAAAGTCACCGCTAGGGGAATACTTGGCGCTGAGTAATAGAAAATAGAGTGTTAACAAATGCAGATCAGTACGGAAATTACCTTTTATTTTGCATTCAAATGAGGTTCAGTGTGGCTGCCGTTGTTGTGGACCACATATTGCATTCTGTGCACAGTATGCACAACAGCAGAAAGTAACATGCCTGCAGGAATTTCCCGTGCAGTCCATGATATGTTATCCTTCAACGTAGCCAGGTCCTGGACCACTCCTTGATAGACCTTAGACCCCATAGCCAGAAGTCGCTTGGGGTAAGATCAGGCGACCGCTTTTTTAAAAGTGTTGCCATATTGCACTTGAACTAAATCAGAAAATGTGCATAATAAAAGATAATTTTATTTTGTATTAATTTGCATTTGTTAACACTCTATTTTCTATTACACAGCGCCAAATATTCCCCTAGCGGTGACTTTTGGAACTAATTTGTTTTTTCACGGAATCCTTCGTCCCCCATCTTGTTTAATCTTCCTACAAAATGTGGCATCATTCTCGCAAATAGATCGTGCTACAGAACACTGTGAGCACTGTCAGTTTAATTATGGCCACCCGATATATAAAATACTCATATAATATATTAATATATGAGATGCACCAGTTATATTGTATGGGGGTACAACATATATAGTTATTTTTTTCTTAGGGGCACGTTGTAGAGACATTAGGTTTTTTTAAGCCGGAGACATGAAAAATAAGCAATGCTCTTGCCGGGACTAGAACCTGGATCTCTCGAATATGTGCCAAGTGTGCTACCGTTACATCATGAAGGCATGCAGAAAGGAGGGAAAAAATACCTTATATACTCTCCCTTTCAAAGGACGACAGGGAATTAGGAGACCCAATCACCAAATTCTGGTGGTGGAGAATCATCATCCACCACCTTTTAGCTCGGATGCCACTGTAGACTCATTAAGTTATTTTAAAGAGGAGAAGTGAAAAATGTCCAATGCCCTTGAAGGGACTCGAACCTGGATCTCTCAAATATGCGCCAAGTGTGCTGCCTTTATGCCACAAAAGCATGCAGAAAGGAGGGAGAAAATACCTTATAACATTATAAAAAGATACTACTTTGCTATCTGCTGTATTCATTTATACATTAAATGTAGTGTTGGCATACAAATTGCTAGGAATTTTGTTCACTTTGAAGGTTACTAGTGCACTGTAATGTATTTAATTGCTATTGAAATTATTTTTCAAAGTATTTGCTTGCTACTGAGAATGAAGATGAACCTTCAGAACATTTTACCAATCATTGGTGACTTTTAGGACATTGCAGAGTGTGTTTGATACTGATCACTGATAAACAGTGTGGTAGTTGATGTATAGCATGTCATTGATAAATTTTTCAAGTAGATCTATCTGCTAATAGTATAATACATCTTTATTTAAAATATGTTCTTACTATAAATGCATTAAATAATAAGTCATCCAGAATTATGTCATTATCACTAATTCTAAACTTCACCAACTTTTATTTTAATTAAAGGTTATCCCTTAACCTTCAGCGATATTTTATGAATATTTTGAATAATTTCAGTGCATGGATTTCCCCCCCCCCTTGGTAATAAATATGATTGAATTTTTTTTTTTTTTCTTTTCTGTTAGAAGAACTGTATGATGTACAAGGGTATTATGCAGAAAAAAAAGGAGAACGTGAAGAAATGCAAGATTGTCATGTGCTGATAAATGATTTTCACAAGCATGTGCCTCAACTTCATCCATCTGTGTAATGTGTTTCATAAATAACTAGAAAATATTTTTTTGTTTCTGCTGAAATTTTGTAGTTATTTATCAGTTATTCATTTTTAATGCAATTAAGTAATTTACTTTTAAAATTTATATACCACTTTTAATTTTAAATAGTAAATGTATAGTGGCTATTATTATTATTATTATTATTATTATTATTATTTGAAAAGTAGTATTTTATTGTGTTGAATTTATACTGGTATTAATTGTTTTTCAGCTCTCGACTATCATACTATGCAGTGTTTGATGGACATGGAGGAAACAGAGCATCAAAATTTGCAGCTGATCAACTGCATGTAAATTTGGCTCTCAAATTTCCCAAGGGTATCCACAGTGTTCCAGTCTGAATTTTTTAACCATTTTGCTTCATTAAACTAAGGTCAGTTAATGCTAGTCAGTTGTGCAGAATTCTGACTTAGAGGGTGGGTCTCCTGTAAGAGAGAGATTTGCGTTTCATCATCTACATTTGAATATAAATTTTGAGGTAACAAATAATTTAGGTATGCCCCTTAAAAAATAGCTTTTTTTCCCCCTCCAGTTACCTGTAATATAGCAGTTTTTATACTGTAAATAGATCCTCAGTTTGCTTTTAAAACTGCTTGAGACTTTTATAAAAAGATTAGATTTCTAGACATCAAAATAAAGAACTTAATGAATTTTAAAATTCTCAAACTGTATAGTGACAAAAGCATGTAACCCAGTTCAGGCCTGTCTTTTCTAATGATTTAATCTTAAAATATTTCCAAATATGTTAATAAGTTTCCAGCTAATAATTATTTTAAATATTACAATAAAAAGTATTTGCAGAATTTTGAGTGTAGTTAGTATTTTTAACTTTATAGGAGTACTTGTCCCATAAATATCATTTAATTTGTTTTTATGTGGTTATGGGATAGCTGCAGTGATGTGGGGATATGTAAAAATTTAAATATCACTTTATTGATAAAAAAAACCGATTATGTTTAAATTTTTCAGTTTACAGAATTCTGAATACATGAGAATCATGCAGTCTCAGTAGCTAAGGAGATCAACTAAAAACATTTCATATCCCAGCTTGTACCTTAAGTGCTGGTTAAAATAAACTGAAGTGCCGCAGCACATTGCTATTTCATGAGAATGCTGGTGACCACCACTTCTTATAAATTGATACAAGCCAAGTACTCTTATAATCAAGCGTTATTTCTGCATGTTAACCTTTTGAATCTCCATTTTAAAGCCTAAAAGAGTATTTGTTAGCCGGTACCCACCAATACATTGTCAAAAATACCAGGACCGATTCTAATTTCTGAAATATTCAGTAAATCTGGAAAAATGGCTTGTTTAAATAATTTTGGGTCTTCCTACAAGTTGGAATTTGGTGTCTTCTTCAAAATTGCATTTTTTAGAGAAGATTTCTATAGGCCTACATATTTTATTGCCGTTAATCGTTTTATTTCGAAAAAAATATTTTGAACACTTATTTAATATAGTTCATGTATTACATATAGTGAAATATGAAAGTGCTTCTTCTCATTCATCTGTTTTTTCCATGTTTACATTTTAACTTAATGAATGTTTTTCCCTAATAACTTGTGTTATATTTGGCACATATTTAATTAGCATTGCACCATCTTCCTCGCACTTTTTATTCCTTAAATTTGAAAATTTTTTCACCAAATTCAGTCTCATGTTTTTCTTGCTTTATTTCCAATTTCATTCATTGTTTACTCACTTATCTTGGAGTTCCTTTGAACATTAACTTGCTTTCCTATTGTGATGTTTTCTTAAACAAATCCATCATATTCCTTCCCTTGACACTTTCACTGATAACATGGATGAATGAATGACACTATGCAGATGAAAACTATTTTGGTTGTTCAATTTTATTTTGTTTGACTAGAAATTCATGATGAGTAAATATATTTATATGGTCACGTAAATAATGATATATAGTTGTTCCTGTCCTGAATCCAGTTTGTACATACCAAAAATATTCTATGTATGAAACTATCTCTTCCTAGATACATCATATCCAGTTTGTACATAACAAAAATATTCTACCTACGAAACTATCTCTTCCTAGATACATCATACATACTAATACACTAGTATAATCTATCTATGGAAAAGACTTTTATGTTATGTATTTGCAATAAATCTGACTTGAGAACACTCATAGAAAGCATATTATCTGCCAACTAATATAATTCCATAGTTTCAACTAGTGGTCTCGGAAATTATGCAATGAAATGTGATTATTGTTGGAAAAAAAATGATTGAATACAAAATGAAGTTTAAGAACAAAATCTGGGATGTCTGATTTATAAATATATGTTTACTGTAAGAGTCTATTTGCTAATCTTTTGATGACAATTGGAAGGGATTCCATTTCTGACAGATTTCGAGAACTTAAAAACTGCAGTAACCAGTAGCATAACCAGAGCTCTTGCACCTTAATTACACCACTGTTTACTAAAGAAAAAGAAAATTCTGTCTGGCTTTTTACATATTCCACATACTCTAAGAAAGAAAGTCAAAAGCAAAAACAGTTTTTTAGAATAATGATGACTTTTGTCATGACTGGATTAATTATTAAGCAATATTAATAAATGCTTATAGAGCTCTAAGATGAAAGGTGACAACAGAATTTTTTTGCTATAAAAATTGGGAAGTCAGAATATATGTTCTCCCTTTTTTGTTTTTCGGCCTACTTTTAAGTCAACAAAGTTTAAGAAGTATGAAAATTAGGGCCTCAGTTTTCATCTGAAATAAAGCATCATTTGCTTTTTTTAGGATCAGCTTGTAGAGGCATTATGTTTCTTCAGAACAAGAAATGTGAAAAATCCCTCATGTGAAATTCAAGCCACATATCTCATGTTGCTACCAGTTACCCCACAAAAGCAAGCCTAGAGTAATGCAATAATTAGATTATTTCACTGGGCTTTGTATTAGCATCAAATCTACATAGAAAGTAAATACGCTATGTAAAACACAGAATTTGAAAAAAGCCCTCAGTTCTATCTTCAATAAAGCATCACTTTGTCTTAATGAAGCTTTGCCATTTGAAGATCAGTTAGAAGAGGCATATGTTTTTTTCAGGAAAGAAAATGGGAAAAAACAGATTCAAACTAAAGATTTTCCTGTGCTAGTTGAACATGCTATCAGTTACACCACAAGAGCAAGTCCAGACTATTGCAATAATTACACTCATTGGACTTTGTATTGGCGGCAAATAAATAGCTGTACATAGAAAAGAAATATGCTAGGCAAGATACAAAATTAAGAAAGTATAAAATAGGAAACTAATGAAAGGAAATCTAGGTTAGTGAAGACTATATGCAAAATTTTATTTTGTGTATTGTTATGGACTAGCAATCAGACAATAGGTGAATATACAAACAAAATTATGCTAATAATACATAGTTTACTGAAATAAAAATATAAATTATTCAGAAATTAGCAAAAAATAATTACAAATCCTCCTTATAATATTGATTAATACTTTTTAAAGATGTCAATTGCATATATTTCGAGACTGGAATGCCAACCTGCTTGGCTTTTCTCAGAATGGTGCCTCCCTTTTCATAATGGATTCTTCATTAGGAATGAGATAGGTCACCTAAGAGCTCTCTAAAGCTTCAGCATACTTTTCATACTCCTATTTATGCTACTTGACAAATAGGTTAGCTCACTGGGGTAAACAGACAAAAGTTCATTCTCGCTGTCTGTTTTATGTGATGTCATCGAAGCTCTGTCTTCCCAAAATAACACAGACTTCTCCACTGATTTAAGCTGAACGTAACTTTTTACACATCATGAAAATTATTTATCATTTTTCTGTCACATATAGCATTAAATTTATTGTAGCATAATGGTTGATTATTCACTTGTGCAGTAATTTTTTTTAGATTTTTATAAGAACTTTCTCCATTATATGATTTGTATGAATTTTGGTTTTATTGTTTTATAAATAGTATTTAAAAATTAGAAAAGTAATAATGGTATTCAAGCCATCAAAGTAAATTAGTAAATTAAATGAGATGCATATTTAATAAATGGTGTCTTTTTAATTCTTTATTTGATTTATATGCAGATTGTGTGAAAAAAAATTATGCAAAAGAATGACACACATAGGCGAAATCAATGTATTTATTGCGATGTGGTTTATATAGTTAGAGAGAACTCTAAACGTTTTAATCACTGGAAAGACTAGCATAAATTGTTTGTGACCCACTTAGATTTCTTTCCATGGAATTTTGTGAAGGAAAGAGAAATTGCAGATTTGCTTGCCTAGATTATGAAAGCAATAAGACTGGCCACATTAGTTTAGCATCATCACAATGATAGCCTGAGTTACAGATGGGGCTCGCATAGAGGTGTACTAAAACTTTTGGTGAATTTTTTTAGCATAGTGAACTGCAATGCAATAAACATATTGATTTTAGATGTATGTGTCATTCTCTTTCATCAGTTCTTCCTTGGACATCCTGTGCAATACATAGAAATGTAATATATGAATATAATGTATGAAATTTTTTACAGAACTTATATAGTAGAATATATGTAGTATTTTTTAAATTTTAAATGAAATTTATGCTACTTTATTATATACGACCAAACTGTGATTTTATATTAAAAATTAAGATAGTGTGATTAAATGCAGATGTTGAGTATTTTATATTATTGTTTTATAAGATGAAAGCATATGGTATTGCAATGTATGTTTTTTTATTTCTTCCATCTAGTTCCATTTCTTCAGATTGAAAAAGAAATAAAAAGGTCTCTGATAGAAGTTTTTAAAAAAACAGATGAAGAATTTCTAAAGCATGCAACAAAAACAAAGCCATCCTGGAAAGATGGAACTACTGCAATTGTTGTTTTAGTTATTCAGAATATTTTATACATTGCTAATCTTGGAGACAGTAAAGTAAATAATTTTAAATTCATATTTTTATTTAAGAAATTATTTCTTATTTTGGAAAATTAGATTATTATTATATTTACAGTAGTTGCCCTCTAAAATGGCTGTGAGGGACATCTTCTAACTGGCTGTTAGTAATCAGCATTTGTATAGCAAACATTACTTCATGTGATGAGCAGAGGGGGAAAAATCATAAAAGCACTAATTCACCTCAACTGTATCACAATATTTTTTTAAGTTATAAATTGCATCTTTAAAAATACCAGAAAATGCCTCCCCCCCAAAAAAAACAGAAAAAGTAAAAATTTAATAAATAAAATGTGTGATAGTAGCATGTCTTGATTCTCATAGAAATGTGCATGCACAGAAATGAGATAATTTGCAAAATAGTTAAATTTGTAACAGAGAGGTATTTTTCCAGTTATGTCAGAAGTTTGTATAGAACAGAACAGGAAAAATTATGCCAGAATAGGTGGAATGCCAGAATTTCATCACAAGTTGTACAGGTATAGTTCCCCAGCCAGTACAGTCAGTATTGTTAGCCACTGTACTGATCATTGCTGAAACATTTGTAGAAAGGCATAGCATAGCTTGCTAGGATAACAAACATTGAGTGTGATTATCATCAGATGTCACATATCACTCTCACTGCAGCGAGTTTGAGTGTGATTCTGCCCGCCTGTAGCAGAGTGGTGAAATCACTGAACGCTGGTAGTTCTGACTGGACTTCAGTTCCAGGCAAACGGGCTGGCTGTATGTGTGTTTTTGTAGGTTCCTCATGTGTAATGTGTTTATGAACCAGTTTCTCTTAGAAAATCCTTCCCTTAGGCAGATGTGCTTTGCCATAATCAACTAAACAAAACCAACCCAAATCGAGTGGGATTCATGTCACATGCTGAATAACTTCTTTTAATACAACCATTGATATCAGGTGGCCACTTTACACCTGTGACAAGTAGCTCTGTTGTCAAATAGTCAGGTATGGTGAAAAGTCTGGAGACCTTGGTGGCCGTTTGCACGAGAAAGAACAACTGAGTACATGCTTATCTTTGAATTGCTGATTATTAAAAATGCTGCATAAGTTCAGCTGTGATGGAGACAGTTCAAAATATACCACTGTGGATTTCCATAAAGAAAAGAGGGCCTGCAATGAATAACGCAGTGAGCGCATACCATACTGTCATCTTTTGTTGAGGCAAATGTATTTCTGTATTCATATGAGTGTTGTTCTCACCCTCAATATAACAATTGCGTGCATGTACTTTTTCATTGCAAAAAAAGTGTGCCTCATCTGTTCCTTTCGGGGGAGGAGCATTCATTGTTCTTTTAGAAGTGAAATCATGTCATTTCTTTGTAAACATCATATCAACTGCTGTGACTTTTCTTGCTGCTAATTATACAACATTGCCAAGTGCCTCTCTTTGGTGTGGCTACTTCCTTCGATTGATTTCATCATCATTTAAGAATTCATTTCAAGCTCATCATCAGCAATATCCACTTCTGTATGTTTTCTTCAATGAGCTCATTACAGTCAGGAACTGTTGTTTGTCATCACACATTTTGGTGCTTCTGTTAGGACTGTGTTTAGTGACAGGATAATCTCTTTCATTATTTTTGGTACATTCTGGTTATCTGCCCCTTCCTCTAAAGTTAGCAATTGTTGATGGCTAATTTTTTGCAAAGCTAGAACATGAAAGACAACAGCCACTTAAAAATGGCACCATGCTAATAATTTCATAAAACAGCAACCAATTAACAAAATAAAAAATGCAAGAAACATTCATAATAAAAGCATACTTTTTTCTGATGTTCTCCCCATGTACACAGCTGTATGTTTTAGTTTTAAAAAAGTCACAGAAGAGCAGAAACTTGGCATCCTGGCACAACTTTGCATTTCCTACACTGTTGTTCTGTCATGTACACAGCAGTCTGTTTTTGCTTAAAAAAAAATCGGAGAATTGTACAAATTTTGCGTTGCGTATACTGTTGTTTTCTCATGTACCCAGCACTCTGCCTTTCCTTAAACAATTATAAAACAAATTGTGCAAATTTTGATTTATAAAAATCGGTCCTTTAGTACAACTTCATACAACACGAGTTTTGCATTCTTTAATATTAGGCAAAATGCCATATTTCTGAAGAGATGGCAATGCTTTTTTTTACATTAGCTGATGAACTTCACAGGCCTGTCATGATTTCTTCATGACAGGTCTGTGATATCATGATTCGTGAAAACTTTTGTGTATCATCTTTCAATGAAAATAATCATTTTGACAGTTTTCAAAGCCATTTGAAGAATTTTTTTTGCATGATGTCTGTATATACGGACAGAATAAAGGACTTTTTTTTCCAAAATGGATTAAAAAAGCATTTTTTTATAACAACTGCACACATGTACATACCTGTGTATCTTGCATAACTGAAAAACAATGAGTCATATTTTGTATTTGGGATTGCTATAGCATCTAATTGTGCACCTCCCTTTTTTATTTCAGTTGGCAGTACTGAACGTTTATATACATATATGTGTGTGTAAAATATTAAATCTGAAACAAAATTATTAAATGTAATTAAAATCATTTGGCAGTAGATCTTCAAATTCATAAATTTTAATTAAACACATCCCCACTTCAAAGATATGCTTCACCATTTTTCGTTACTGCCATTTCTTTTCACTGTGACATCTTTAACCCAGTTGCTGCTCAGGACTAACACAAAACCTTTCCAGCTCTAAATGTGATCAAAGTTAGCAGCCTGCTGCTGCTTTAAAACACATCTCTTGCTTTACCTTCTTTCTTCATTATCTGAAATATAAACTGCATACATAGAAATTATGGGTCGTATTTAGCACCCCTAGTGTTGTATCAGTGTTAAGGAAAAACATACTTCTGAATAAATGTTCTTGTGCAAAATAAAAATGATGATGTAGTCAGCAAGCCAGCTGTGATTTTCACACCAGTTGTCATTTACGCAACAGTCTTCTCGGTTACAACTTCAGAGTGAGGTGGTCTGATCATCTGCAAAAATTACCACTTTATATATATATATATATATATATGTGTGTAGGATATAATAAAATATGATGGCTGTTTTAAAAACTAATTGGCGATCTCAAAATTAACATGCTAAATTTGGTGATCTCCCCCTAAATTCATCTGTTCTTCCAAATTCCAGATCATTCGAAATTATGTTACGCTGCTTGAAAAATGGTAAATAAAAGTAAAACTGACAAATCATGGCTTTAGATTCATTTTTGCATCTATGCAGTATAAATTCTGCTTCGCAAAGAAACTACCTTCCTTTTTTCCCTGACTTCAGCCCTGCAAGCATATCTACACCGCTAATGCTTCCTTGCCTGAAATAATGTTGCATCTTTTTATCTGTGCATATAAGAAATTATCATAGTTGCTATGATTAAAAAGTATATTGTCTACAAGGAATTATTCTAGTGTGCCTGCGAATCTGCAAATAAAGGTGTTAATTGGTTGAATTTAGTTTAGTATCAACTCTTTCCACTCGCTGTACCACTCTGCTATCCCAACTGTGTTCTGAAAATGTGACATATATATATATATATATACACACTCAACATATCCACTCCCTTACCCGGCTTCAAAATTCTTACTCGGTCTTTATTTTTGAAGTGGTTGGTCATAGTCATATACTTCCAGTTACAGAAGTGTTTTAAATGATGAAAATATTCATGCTTTGGCAATTTCAAATTTTAAAAAATATTAATTTTCAACAAATAAGGAAATCTAACTTTAAATACCAGCTTCTGTTTTTTATACTTAGGTTTGAGAAAGTTTTATACCCGTTATGAAAAAATAAAATTATAAAGAGTTTAACTCACATACAATAAAAGTTAATGGGGATATTAAATTTCAAAATTTGCAATTTTTGGTGCCATATTCAACTTGCATTGAGGGATCAGTTAATTAAGTTAGAATAATTTGAGGAAACAAGTTTAAATGAAGTGAGCAAAAAATGAGTATAATTTAATAGACCATACGAGGAAGTCGTGGTGCCCACATCAGATTTTTGAATAAGCTCCTGGATAGTGTGAGGAATTGAATTATAATAATTTATCAAATTTGTTAACATAGTGAATGTAAATGTGAACATATTCATATAGTTATTCTTACATTAAAAGTAATTGTAATTAAAGGTGAAGGGGGGACAAGCAGCTGCCATATCACTTTTGGAATGAAGAATTCTTTGAAATGATATAGAGCAAAACGATACAGTGTTATCTAAAAACGTTAGTTTGAAATTAAAAGAATGTTTAAAATAATGAGAAGAAGTGAGAAAAATCTTCAATAAAATAAAAAGCAAAATGTGTTGGAACATACGGTCTAGAAAAAAAGTATTTACGTCACTTTTATTTAGTGTCACACTTATAAATCCACTAGTGGGTAAATGGATAAGATCACTGAATATTGATAGTTTGAATGTTTAAGAATGTGTATTTATGGTTTTCCCTATATGTAATACAAATGCGAGTGGACTGCCTCATAAAGTCTTTCACAAAGCCATCCTATTTAGGCAGGTAGCCCATTTAAGCTTTGCTGTATCCAAACAACAAACCAATACGTTAGTACTTAAGCAGAAAGATTTATTGGCCAAAAAAAGAATGAAAATAAAAGGCAAAAATATTGCCCAACCTTTCAGCAACTGAAATGTTTCTGCAGATGGGTACTGAAAATATATTTAAACATGTAGTTAAATCTCTGAAAGGCATGGCCACTTTGTTATTTAAAATATTTTGTTGCTCCATTTTCTTTATTGATCTAAATATCCCAATGAATGGCGGGTTGTAAAAAATTAAAGTAAGTAGTATTAGAAATCAAGTTCTTTTAACTTTTCTTTTCTGTACCTCTTTGAAAACATTATGGAATTGTAAAAAATCTTCATTTTGTAAGAATATTGGCAGTGAAGTATTGCTGATTATAAAATATAAAAATCAAAGGAACAAAATAGTGATCATTATTTACACATTTTCACCATGTAAAAAAATCAGTTGCATGTCTAACAGATTATAGTTCGACCGTCTTAAACGCAACCCTGGCTGGCATTCTGCCAAAGCTAATGGACTCTTCCAAAAGGGGTGTTATTGTTTACTGCAACGTGAAAGTCCTCTCTTCTCTGGACAGACAGAATGGAGGAAAAGAAAGTCTTTATCCTTCCACCCTATTTTGAGAATAATTCAGTCCGAATGGCGCATGCGTGTTAGCGCTCATGGTTGCGGATGAGGCGGTCGAACTATACAAATATTTTAATATAATCACACACATCATAATCTTTATAATGAACATACAATAATTATTCAATAAAATGTGCTATTTTTTGCAGGCTATACTGTGTAGATATAATAAAGAAGCTGAGAAATATGTTGCAGTTCCATTAAGCATTGATCATTCTCCAACTGATTATAAAGAAAGAATGCGGATTCAGAAGGCAGGCGGCTGTGTACGGTATGATCATTAAATTGTGTGTTTTTATAAAAAGTCATGAAACTAAATTTTTCGCTCAGTTCTTTCTTGAATTCTTGTTATAAAGATTTGATCTAAAGAGAAATTAAAACAGTGTATAAAGCTTTGAAAATCAACTCGTAGACTTAACAAAATTAAAATTAAGTTTTTAAATAGTTTGAGTAATTTGTGACTAAATTATTAAAAAGAGCAATTTAAATTCAAAAGAAAACTATAGCTTTAAGTTATCCCCTCCCCCTTTTTCGAATGAATTTGTGAGAAAAACTTACTACAGCACTGGCAGTTCAAGGGTCCAAAATAAAGAATGGAGAAAAAATGAAATTCTGATATTTTAATAAATAAAAAAGAATGAAAATCTGATATTTTATATTATTCAATATCTTTTTAATAATCACTCAAAAAGGAAATTATTATTCCTGCTCGCGGTAGATTGTTTAGAAATAAAGTATCTGTTGAATTACATAGTTTGTGTGAGAGTAGAATTTAGTTCTTAGACATCTGAATTGTTTAATTATAAAAAAATATTAATTTTTCTTCTCACTTATATGATCTTATAAAAGTCTTAAGATGTCAAATTTGTATGTTAGGAAAATTTCATCAAAAGTAAGTTATACAATACAAAATATGAGACTCGGACTTGGGACTTTGGCTATTCTGATTATCAGTATTTTTTGTAATTTAGTTCATCAGTTTAAATCTAATAAGATGACGTAGATATTATAAAATTAAAAATAAAAATAGTTACTTATGAAATAATGAAACATTAAAAGATCTTAAAGGAATCAAAATTTTTAAAAAAAAGGGAGAGAGAGAGCTTAATATTTATTTATTTATTGTGCTAAATACTTTCTCTTGAATTTTGTAGCTAGACCTAATTACTTGTTCAGTTACAAAGTTCCATTGTGCAAGTCCTATAATTGCCGTATTGGGAATTTCCATAAATTAAATCAAAGATTTTTCATTTCCAGCAACCTCTGTGTCACTTTCTACATTATCAGTGGTAATATTTTCTGGATCTAAAATCACATTACAGGGTTCGCCATCTGTTAGTTGATTGATGATTGGAACATTACCATCAGACAAAAAAAAAAAAAAAAAAAAAAAAAAAAAAAAAAAAAAAAAGGAAAGAAAAGAAAAACTTCTATTATATTGCTTTTATTCAATACCACTTCTTTACAAATTCCATTAATTGGAAAATTTTGCTTTTTGTTGTGATACACAAAAACCTTCAAATTTGTATCTATCAACATAAAGCTCAGTCAGTGTCCATTATACTTTATTCACGATGTATCATGAGATTGGCAACTGATGTAGAGATGTTTATTCTGCTAAATTTTGTCTTGTTTCTATCATGGTCTGAAGAAATTAAGCCTGAATTATATTAGCTTAGTTATTTATTATACTTATGTCTATTTCCTACATATGCTTATGACTTGTCTGAATAAGTAAATTCCACATATACATAATGCTTCTCTGAATAACTAATCAGTTATTCTTAATTCAAACAGCACTAAGTTTAATCATTTGGCTTATGAATATCATTTACAAAATGTATTTTTTGCATATGGACGAAATTTATGTTAAATTTCTCATCAATAGATTCAGAACTTTACAGCCCAGTTGGCTCAAGTCTAATCGTCATGGAGCATAATGTCAATATAAAAGATTACCATGCTGTTTGGTATTCAGTTACTAGTAAACAAAAGAATTTTTTTAGACATGGCTGCTGAAGTCATTTTTCAAGTTGCTATGAGTTGTTAGTCACGTGATGTTGAAAACAGCAAATCATAAATTATTTGCCAGTTTGGCGTCAGGTATATAATTCATTCAGCCCGTGTAAAATCAACAATGGATTTTGGCAGTTTTGGTTTGAATTGTATACTAAGCAAAATAAGTGGCTGTGCATCCAAATTAATGATCATACAGATTTATGCAAATAAATGATTGCATTTGTTCAACACAGAAGGGTTTTATTTAATGCCAAAAGTAAAATTAAAAATCCCCCCTTGCTTTATTATGAGAAAATGCCTACTGTGCATGCATAATATGATAGAATGATATGTTATTCTTAGAATCTCTCTCTTTTTGCAAAAAAATTCTTTAAAAAAAAATGTGCTGGTGGTTCTAAAGTCCAGTGTTGGGCATCTGGGTTTCAGACTTCATACTATATTGACTAGAATGTATGTATTGCTCAAAAATAAGTTTTGTCATGTGCCTTCTTAATTTGAAAAGTCTTCCAAATGTGCTTTCTTTAGGTTTGTCTGTACAAAACTGAAAGTTGAAAATTAAATCGTTCTCACTTCCTAGCTTTTAATAAATGATTCTTGCAAGTCAATATAATATATGGTATATTCCGACAGCTGCTTGGTTTGTTAGTAAAATTCATTATTTGAAATATTGTTTAAATTTCTAGTTATGGTTTATCTGAATCTATTAAAATAATAATGTTTAAGGTGAGACTTCACTATGGAATGAGAAAATAGTCTGGAAGTGCCAGATCTGGTGAATAAGGAAGGTGATTGAGAATTATGCCACTTTTCTCTATGACAAACTGTTTGATGAGAATGGCATAGTGTGACAACACATTATAGTGCAGCAGAAACTAGTTATTTGATTGAGCCTTTTTCAGCTGTAATATGCTGAATTCTCCTCACAAGTCTGTCCATTGTGTTTCATAAAAATATGGAGTTCATGTCTCCTTTTTCAGGAACAAATTTTTTGTAAATTATACCTTTCCAATTAATAAAGGCCACCTATAGTACATGGTGAAAGTGAAGTTTCTGGTGCCATTGGGAGTATTTTTCAACCCAAGCAGACAATTTATGTTCTCTACACAATCATAAGCAGAACATAAAGGAGACTGAATCATGTCCATGATTGAAAAAAGTCGAGATTAATTTCTGCTATTTGAATTAAATCATGATATATAGAAATTCACTCTTTTTGTTCTGCAGTATAAAGGACAAAATAAGCTACAATTCCCCCCACCACCACCATATCAAATTTTTCCATAATAGTGTTTTTACTGATGTTAAGTTACTATTATTTGAATACACAGGTGATGATTTTTCTACATTCTTTATCATTCGATATTGCAAAGAGCAACCGCTCCTGTGTTTATCATCACTGTCTTCTCATCCATCATGAAATTGTCCATATCCATGAAAAATATTGAATTATGTTAACGCTTGATCCCTGCATACTTCGAACAATATTTCAAATTCTCAGTTGCCCTTCCTGACCGAGGGATGTCGTTGAAATCAAAATCACTCAGAATTTTATGAACCAGCATTGGCACTGATGTTCATGTATAGCATTGTTGCCATAAACTTTATGCAACTTTCCACAGGCTTGTCACAAGTTCTTCCCTCCTGATGTAAAGTAATAAAGTATGAAAATGCAGTTTTGGTCTATTATCTTCCATGCATTGTCAAATCTGTAAAAAAAAAAAAAAAGATGCTGAAACTCTAAGCTATTCATGACATAACAATTGCATGGATTCAAATAATTCTAGTACTTCCACAAATCAACGCTTACCATCTTTTACCAAAATACGTCTTGACTTTTCTGACAGTCCTATGCACTGTGTGTTCTTATTTAACCGTAATGGCTATGATAATGTCTCAAAAGTAATATATGAACTAACTTGCTCCTTTGGTATATATAAATATTGTAAATCTCGTGGCATAACGACGAGATAAAAGTAATAATTTTTTTTTCCATTAATATGTCTATTTCCTGGCTGAAAGAACATTACTTCAGAAGAAAAAAATTTTTTTTAGAGATTTATCTATATTTATTCGTTATACTTCAACAGCATTCTTTCCTTGAACATATAATTTAAATGCATGGAAATTAACAGATAAGTGATTTTCAGCTGATATACTGTAATCCTGGGGAATTAGATAGTCACTTTTTCATTATTTGACAAATCCAGAGACCTATAAAAAGGTTTTTTGGGGGAAATGATTCATTAATATGGAAACTCAAAACAAACATAATAATGATGCACAGCTCATGACAAGAGTCATATGGGAGTACCTTTTTTAATAATGTTTTAATACATTTATAACTCTTATTCATAATTTGTATATTTAATAAATGCTTTGATTTTATATTATTTGTGTTTATGTGTTCAGCTAGGTAGAT
>KK116625.1:179933-228436 GCA_000611955.2 Stegodyphus mimosarum
CAATTAGCAGTTCAGATTTTAACTCCATAATGTTAACTGAATTCACATATATTTAATAATAAGAATTTTTAAATTAAACCGGTTTAATTTCTTCTTTTATAATTCAAAATTTATGTTTGATCCAAAATTAATTCTCATATTTTTTTCTGATTTATTTCAAAAGTTTACTATTAACTAGCTATTATAAATTTTTTTAATTATACCTTGTGAAATTTTTTCCATCATCCTAGATGTATTGCTAAGCATGCGAGCAAAGAATTAGTTTTTGTTCAATATTTCCAAAGATATATGGGAATATATATATTAGTGTGCTTTAAATTTTGGCATATTTGTTTTAAGTGATAATAACATCAAATCTGGTATACACACTTGGTTGCAATCTTCAGTGAATTGCAGTAGTTTTCTTTATTCTCACTTGTGTAGTAAATACAATGCATAATAGTAATAATGCATAGTAAATATGTATTAATAATACATGAAAAGCTTTTTTTAATTTAAGAATATTAATCAAAATTTGAATGCTTATTTTCCTTTCATAAGCGTAAATTTTTACGTTCACCATCTAGTTCGTTTGCTTGGGTTGGAATCTGGGACAAACTATTAGTATTCAGCAGTGAGCTCAGCCATTGATAGAACTGCTTAAATTTGGAGCTATGTTATTAGTCTCTAATTTACTATTTGATTTGCAAACATTTAGACTACTATTACATTCTCAGCACAAAAAGTGGATTTTTGTTAACATGTTAGTTTCTAAACTATTAAATCTCACTGCAAATGAGCATTTGCTTACAGGGTGTCAAAGCAATGCTGCAATTTTAAATTTTTGACTGAGTAGTTGGCTTAAAAAGCTGAGAATTAATGATTTTTAATCTTATGTTATTCTGTCCAAAACCGTTCTATTTTGTGATGATGCATCTTCTCACTGATCAGTAAGTCCTTCACAGAGCTACTCCGTCCTGAAAATGTTAAGTATGTGTACTTAGTCATCTTGCATGTTCTCCAAATTTGTCTTCTTGTGATTAATTTCTCTTCCTAAAAACTAAAGTGTCCTTTCAAGGCAAAGTTTCTTTTCTGACATGGAAGAGGTAGAAGGAATGGGACATTCTACTCTTAAGGGTCGTTCTGACTGAGGTTTATCTGATGTAACAGAGACAACTAATGTAGCTGACCCATCTCCAAAAACAGTTTTTCCCATAGGGCAGCAAGTTGAAAATTCTGAACTGCAGGCATAGCGGAGCTAGTTGACACATGAAGCTGACTTCGTTAGCTCAGATAAACTGCAGTGAGAATGACCCTTTAGAGCAATGCCAAAAACAGACAAGCCGAAAATGGTAATACAGGTCCCCCCCATTACCTGTTGTATTTGTATTAAGATAGGAAGTTGCATCAATATAAACTCTGCAGCTTTTTTATTTTTTTAATACGTTCTGCTTACTTAATTGCAATACTGTGAGCATACACTAAAACTTCAATTGGTGGAAATTTGCGACGGAATGATTGTCGGTACTAGAAATTAGAATGTAAATCAAAGTGACTATCGAAGCATGTTTTTTGAAACTGATACTGATTCAAATTCGAATTTTTATTTTTATTATTTATTTACTTTAATTTTTTAGAGGTGAGTTCCTTCATTTTTCCCTATTACAGATAGATGGATTGATTCTTCATTTTTTTCGATAAAAGCAAAAATTTTATGCATGATATACTTATGTCGTAGCCCATAGTTTCAAAGCTCATCTCTTAATAAAAATATATGAAATATAAATTTTATATTAACCTTTTTACCAAGAATGTTTCAAATAGCTAGTTTTTATTCATATTATTACAGATAATTTAAAAAAATATCCTACTTAATATGTCATTTACTTGTCTTAAAAAATGCCAGAATAATTTGAATTATAATATTTGCATCTGATACTAATAGTGGATCACGTGGGGTGACAAAATGAACGCTGAATTCTGTTGACCAAGAAAGTTGGGAGATGCCTTATTTCTCTACCATTTGGCAAGCACATTTTAACTAAACTATTTGTACTTTAGATTTTTCTTTAGCTTAATTTGCAGTTAAAATGCGTAGAAAATGAAAAGAAGTTTCCCTGAAATAGAAAGTTTAAAATAATTTGATAAAAATACAAAATTTAGGAAAATTTAACTATCGAAAAATCTGTGGGTTAACACTGAAAACAAATCTTTGTGAAAGAGGGAAATTAAAATAAAATAGTTTGTAGAAAACCACTTCAAAGAAGTTGTCTATTTAAGTGAAGTATCTGAAGGTTCAAATCATACTTTGCTAGGGTTTTTCACTCATTTCAGGCTGTCAAATATTCCAGCTAAGGGGCCTATAATAGGGAAAAAGACACGAGAAATAACTTTGCAAAGGGCGACTGTTTTTCCACTGAACAGTTGTGTAAATTTAAATTACATCATAGAATGTTACATCATGTCATAAGTTGAGAATCAAAGATGTCTTGCCAAATTTGTTGAAAATTCAAGAGTTTATCCAAAGAAGTGTATGAATATTGGCTAAAAATATTTTCATTGTTTATGAAAAAACTAGTCTTTTTCATCTCCTGCCTTCAAAATGTAAAAACGTTCAGTATCGTGTACAAAATGCCTTCACTATTTTACTCTGACCAAATGCTGATGAAACGGAAGACGACACCTCGACTTCTAAAAATGTTACAGAAAACCAGCTGTTTCAAAAATGAATGTGAAAGCAAATAAAAAGGGAGGATCATTGCGGATATATCTGCAGAATGCCTCAAGAAAATCATTTAATGTATTAAGGAGAAAAAAGAAGATAAAATGTTATTTATTGCATAAAACTGTCTTTCTTTATGTTATGCTATTTGATTCTTGGAATTTGAAAATTGAAAAATTTAAACTTACATGAAAATAAGCATAATATTTTAGCAAACTAAATATAGGATGGTAATCGGTGATAAAACTGGAAAATTTGTTTTTATGCATATCATTCTAAATTAAAATATAAATTATACATCTTTCCTGAAAGACGTACAGTAGAAGTCCGATAATCCGGCACGTTCGGGACCGGCTCGGTGCCGGACTACCGAAAATTCCGGTCTATCGGGCGGTAATTATAAGAACAATTAGGTTAATAATTAAACTAAAAATACAGTATGCAAATACATACAACAAAGTTTATTTTACATTTCATATAATGTATGTACACGTAGTGTAAAACATATTTCACTTAGATTTTAAAAAGTCACGAATGTCTTTTTGTTTTCTTGACTTTTGGCGTTTAGTATAAAATTTATTTCTAATGATATGGAAATCAATAATTTCTGAAGCACTGTAGCTAGTACTAGCCTCAGCAAAAGAGATAAACTTATTTAGTGATTCTGCAGCTTCTGCCCAGCTGATTTTTTCCTTTTCTTCCGTTTCGGCATCTGAGTCATTTTCTTCAAGATTTTGAGTAGGCTGAGGGTTTACTACAATGTTGATAATGTCCTCATCGGTTAGTTCTTGTTCAACAGGCTCATTCTCGTCGATTAAAAGCCACTCCTCTACCTCATCTTCAGGCAGGTTTTTCAAGGGATTGTCAGTACTTCTAACGACATCCAAAACTTTGGTCAGAGCGTCTTGATGGTTTTCTTCCTCATCAGTCTGTAGAGTTAGGTCAGATGCAGGGTTTGCAGCTGGCCAAAGTTTTCTCCAGCATTTTTGGAGTGTTGTATTTTTTACCTGGTTCCAAGACTGTGCAATAGCATAGACGGCATCTTTTACTGTAAACTTTTTTTGAAAATCAGTCACGTCACAGTCGGCATTTAACAGGCCTTGAATAAAAGACCTTCTATAAAAGCATTTAAAATTTTGAATAACCCCTTGGTCCATGGGTTGAATCAAAGATGTTACGTTAGGTGGGAGCAGAGTAGCAACAATATTTCCAGAAACTAACTCATCTACTGGCGGATGGGCTTTGCAATTGTCCAAAAGAAGGATGGCTTTAGTATCTTCTGGTAGACCAAGGCTTTTGAATGATTCCTTGACCTCAGGCACAAAGTGGTGAAAAAACCAGTCTTTAAAGAGGGCGGCAGTTATCCACGCATTTGATTGAGCATCGTATTGGACAGGCAAGTGTGTAACATTCTTAAAAGCCCTGGGTTTTGCAGATTTACCTATCACAAAAGGGGTCACTCGGTGGTTTCCAGACGCATTAGCACATAGCAAAACGGTTAATCTGTCTTTGTTTTTTTTAAAACCCTTGGCTGCTTTTTCTCCTCCCCCAGCTAGTGTAGATGTTGGTAAACATCGCCACAATAGCCCTGTTTCATCAGCATTGTAAATCTGTTCAGGTGTTAAATCATTATCAGCCACGATTTTCTCAAACTCGTCTTTGTATTTTTCTGCAGAGTTTTGGTTTGCTGAAAGGGTTTCTCCAGTTACATCAAGTCTTCGAATTCCATGCCGAAACTTAAAGTTTCTGAGCCAACCATCAGAATAATTACATTCACTTTCAGCAACTCCTAAATCTTGGCCGAATTTCTTTGCCTTTTCAACAATCATTGGCCCTGTTACCGGCTTTCCTTCAGAACGTACTGCACTAAACCATTTGAACAATACACTATCTAGCTGTTCCAGTTTTGGTTTTTTTAATGTTTTTCTAGAAGCCAATTTTTCAGTTGTTACCGATTGAGAAGCAAACTTCATTAGTTCATCTTTTTGTTTTTTAATGTCATAAATAGTTGATGAGCCAATATTAAACTCATTCATTAAAACATTTCTATTCTCGCCTTTTTCTAGCCGTTTGATGATTTCTAGTTTCTGATTGAGAGTCAGTGTTACGTGTTTTCGTTTCTCTCCTTTTGAACTCGAAGGCTTAGGTTTTGAAAACATGGTCACTGTACAGTTAGAACGAAAATCACTTTTTTTATAAACAGTTTCAAAAGTTACGTTTACTGCGATGTGAAAGGACACAAAACAACAACGCACAAAAAAATGGCGAAGACGCTTCGTGATTGATTAACGGAGCTGCACTGCACCTGAATTTGTTGTGACAGCTGAGACTAGCCGGCCGCTAATTGTTTCCGAACAATACCGAGCGCTTCCGGATGATCTCGAACTACCCCGAAAACTTCCGAATAGCTCTCGAGCGGTTTTATTTGCTTTAAAGACACACTTTGGGAGAAAACCAAAATTTTTACAATTTTCCGGAGCGATGCCGGACTATCGGGCATTCCGGACTGTTGGATGCCGGACTAATGGACTTCTACTGTATTAACCGTGCTTTTTGGTCTTCTTTTAATGCAGTTGTCAAAGAATCATGACGAATTCTGGATCGCAAAGTTTTCTTTCGAAAGTAATGTTATTCAAATAAAATGTATGTTTATATGAATAAATATGCTTCAAATACATAATGTGAACGAATAAATGCAAATTTTTGAAGAACGAACCCACAACTCGAATAATTAAAGTGTGTTCTTTGAAAAGAAAAATCTAAAAATAGCAATTGTGATTAAAAATTTTAACAAAAATATTTCCAAGAAAGAAGAAATAAGACATATTTCCAAAAATTCAGAATGAAAGGGTAAGTAAACTGAGAATTGCGCCAAATTATGTTTTCATAATTTTCAGTTTTCTCATTAAATATTAAAAAATTTGGTTTTTAGGCATCATTTTGAGTGGGGGGGGGGGGTTATGCCATTTCAGAAAAGGTTCGATTTTGTTTCAAAATGACGTATTTTAGAACAACGCTATGTAAATATAATGCATAGCCTAAGTCGCGCTTCCGAGACATGAAAAGCTCAAGTTGAATTTCATCAATCGGTTGAGTAGAACGGGAGATATAGAATCGTCCCATCCCCCCTTTTTTTTTTGAGTCGGCGTACAATGATGATTTTGTCGCCTGAGCAGATAATATACTAGAATTCACTTGAAATAAAAATTTCAAGTGAAACAAAGGAACTTATGCGGTACTAGGGTGCATTTACGCAAAGGGTTGGGACGGATAAGTGTTTAGTTAAGAAATGGAAGGTACACTTTGACATTCATCCACTGAACTCATATGAAAAGGTACTCGAAGTGTTAGGAACTCTATGGGATATTCAGGAATACAGTTTGATAGTACTTTCGAGGGAAAAAAAATATCAAGCTCTTCATTCTTCAAACAGCTGGAAAAATTAATGATCTCTTAGGACAAAATTTTTGTTACAAAAGTTGTGGTTACATAACTCAAAGCTGTATGTATACAGCTTTGGTTATGTAGCCACGTATGTATACAGCTGTATGTATACACACTCAAAGCTGTATGTATACAACTTTGGTCTCGACGCTTCACTTACATACAGCTTTGACATAACTACCGTAGGAGGCTAAGTTTCCTTCTGACTTGAATGGCAAATGATCCCAATAGCGCAACGAAATTTCATAACTGAATAACAGTAGAGTTCCAAGATTTGCTTTAGATTTATGCGACAAAAAATATAGAGATCCATGGTTATTTCTGACTGAAGCCAAAATTCACATCGTGTTATGTAAAAGTGCAGAATTGAGAACGAATTCCTATAAACTTGCTAAAAGCAAATTTTCGCTTGGAACTTTACTCCAACTTAAAAGGAAGGAAAAAACCTTACTCTAACTTTTCCCTACTACGACTAGAATTACTGAGTCCTGCAATATTAGAAACAAAAGTAAGAAAAATTCTAAATCGGAAACGTTCGCCAATTTTTTTTTTGAGCGATTTTTAAACTTTTGTTATAGTGTATCAAATGATACAGCGGAAGATGGAAGTTTTCCGTTTAAAATCCTGTCGACGAGATTTGAAAGTTGACTAGTCCAGATTCTTGATTTTATTGTTAAAAAGACAACTTTTTCGATCTTTTAATATAAACAGCCGTTCTCTAATGAGCGGTTTCAAATGGTGAGCTTAGGCAGAATTTTTGATGAAAACATCTCTTTCCTACAAGTATTTATAGTTTATAGTTTCAGAGGCTGAATATCTGGCATAGAGTGGAAAGGAATCCTATGTGCACGAAAGCTAGTGTTCTATTGACATTAATGATTTTCTGAGAGAATTAGGCTTATTGAACTGAACTGTAATGTTTTAGAAGAATTTCTGAACATTAGTAGAAATTATTATAAAATCATTAATATCTTTTTATTTTTAGGTTTATTTATAATTGCAGAGATAGATATGAGATAATAGGACCTTTTAAAATAAAAGAGGCAAGAGCAGATGTGGAATTTTCTCAGAAATATCCTGTAATCCTGCCAAGAAATCTTAAGCTAAGTAAGATTTATTTTTGTAATGTACATTAAAGATTATTGCATATTTGATCTCAAGGATTAAATGCACTACTTTTAAAATTTTGTCCATTGAGTGGATAGATTTTGAGCAAAAAACTGTGCACCTTTGCGTGACCTGTTTGTCTTCCCAGTTTTGTCTTCATATGATGGGTAATTTAGCGTATGAGAGACTTAATCTTTGTGCGACTTGCTTTAAATGAAAACTACTTTTGTCTCCATATAATGGATAATTTAGCGTATGAGAGAGTTAATAGATCGTTCCTATTTAATCTTTCAGGTGTGGATCTATGCGGTCCATTTTACATAGCTTACAAGAGTCAAGGAAATGCCGTGCTTGGTCGAGGTTGACTTTGGTGCTTTCGTCATTTTCAAATTTGAACAGCCTTGATTGCGCCCACTTGGGATATTGTTCGGAGAACAGCCTTGATTGCGCCAACTTGGCTTCTTTAAGGGTATGGGCGACATTTCATCATGCCAACGGAAGTAAATATCATGTGAGGAATAGGCGCTAGGGAGAAAAGGAAAATATATGGGGAAAAGCGGGATTAAGATGTGTTTATATTTGTTTGGTATCTAATAGCCAGTTTGGTTCTGTTATATTGCTAAATTAGCATTAAAAGTCGAGTAATGTGCATTTATGAAGAAACCGCAGGGCAATTATTTTTCGATTCGATTTCATATATATATTAATATATCTCATTTCTGCTCATATGATCTACATATGTATCGGATAACTAGCTACTTTTGACACTTATTTCTGGATGTATATGTTGTAAATATAATAAATCACTTTCCTTAAGCAGCTCAAATAAAGCTTTAATCAACTAAAACAGCACATAAAACAATTGTTACATTGTAAGAACAATATTTAAAACTAACAATGACTGTTGCCATTCAATGTAATATAATTTTAGTGCTGCCAACAATATTAAATATTATACCACATTCACCCCTCCCAAAGATTATTAATAAGTTACATAGTCTGCCAGATAAGAAGGCTGACGTCTCTGCCTTTTCGGACGCAAGGATTTACTCTCATGCAAGTTATCATTTGAAGTATTTTCAAAATCCTCTTGTCTGCTAGGGCATGATAAATCACTGCCTTGGGGATCCTCTTCTGTCGATGTTCTTACAGTTTTCGATACGGATTCAGAAGCTTCAGTGGCCAGACCTTCCCTCTGTTGAGCAAAAGAATCTGAAAGTTGTTGATTTTCATCCAACCCGATATCATGGGCATGTATGAGAGTATCTCCTCTGGGTGCTAAATATCGTATTGAAACGTTGGTTTCACGACCATCTGGAAGTTTAACGCAAGCGTAATCTGGGTTAGCCTCAATGAGCTCCACTTCCTGCACAATAGGCTCATATTTATTAGCTCGTGTATGGTTCTTCATTAATACTGTTCCAGGTTGTGTTAACCACGTAGGTAAAGAACGTCCATTATATGATCTTCTAGCATGGATAAACATCCGTTCATGTGGTGTGGCATTTGTTGCTGTACATAAGAGTGACCGAATCGAATGCAAAACAGGTTGCAGAACGCTTTCCCAATGTTCGATAGCCATGTTCTTTGATTTTAATGCCAGCTGGATGGTTTTCCATATGATTCCATTATACCTCTCTACTTGGCCATTCCCTTGAGGATTATATGCAGTTGTGCGACTTGTTGCTATACCAAGCGAAGTTAAGAAGCATTTTAATTCACGAGACATAAATGAAGATCCTCTGTCAGAATGTATGTAGGCTGGCATCCCAAAAATTGAGAAAATATTTTTCAGGTGAGCAATAACAGTAGCAGATGACATATCGGGGCAAGGTATTGCAAAAGGAAATCTTGAAAACTCGTCCACAATAGTAAGAAGGAAACGGTTTCTGGAAGCCGTTGGCAAAGGACCTTTGAAATCTAGATTTAGTCTTTCAAAAGGTGAAGTTGCTTTAATTAAGTGTCCTTCAGATCTACAGAAACGAGGTTTTACTTCACTGCAGCATACACATGAATTAACAGTTCTTCTAATTTCTTCTAGTGAGAAAGGCAAATTTTTAGATCTTATCCAGTGATACATTCGAGTAATTCCGGGATGACAAAGTTCATCATGTAGTGCCTTTAGATCTATTTGTGGTTTTATAGCTGCATTTATTCTTGATAAAGTGTCTGCAATTTCATTTTTATTCCCAGGGCGATATATAATATCAAATTTGAAACAAGCAAGCTCTAATCGCCAACGCATAATTTTCTCATTTTTAATTTTACTGGAGTGCTGTTGATCAAACATAAATGCCACGGATCTTTGATCAGTAAAAACTTCGAAGTGTCTTCCAATTAAATAGTGTCTCCAGTTTCGTAAAGATTCAACAATAGCATATGCTTCTTTTTCAATAGAAGAATGTTTTCGTTCGGAAGAGTTTAGTGTTCTAGAGAAAAAAGCTATAGGACGACCAGCTTGACTCAGGGTTGCTCCTATTGCAAATTCAGAAGCGTCAGTTTCAACTCTGAATGGTATATTATCCTCAATTGCAGCTAAAGAAGCATTGGATATATCTCTCTTAAGGGAACTGAAGGCTTTCTCTGCATCTTTACTAAGGGGAAAAGGTCCTCTAATCAAAAGAGGGCGAATCTTTTCAGAAAAATTGGGAATCCAACGGCAATAATGAGCAAACATTCCCAGTGCTCTTTGTAGAGATCCTACATCTTTAGGAATCGGTAAATCCATTAGTGGTTTCAGTCTATCAGGATCAGGTTTTATTATATTATTAGCTATAGAATAGCCCAACAATTTTACAGATTTCGTGAAAAATGTGCATTTTTCCTCATTCAGGGTTAGGTTATACTTCTTAGCAGCAGCCATAAACCTCTCCAAGTTATTATTATGCTCAGCTTCATTCTTGCCGCATATAGTTACATCATCAAGGTAGGGAAAGGTTCCTGTTAATTCTTCACTTGAAATTATTTCATCAATTGTTCTTTGGAAAGAAGCAACTCCATTTGTTACACCAAATGGAACACGTAGAAATTGATAGAGTTTACCATCAGCTTCAAACGCTGTGTAGTGTTTCTCTGATTCTTTGATAGGAACCTGATGATAAGCACTTCTGAGATCAATTGTACTAAATATTTTATATTTTGATACTTTTGAAATCAGCTCTTCAATTTTGGGAAGAGGGTAAGCATCAAGCATAGTAAATTTGTTTATTGTCTGCGAATAATCTATTACCATTCTGGGTCTATGATGTTCTCCTTTCACAACAAAAGCTTGCGCACGCCAAGGAGAATTACTTGGTTCAATTACACCTTCTTTAAGTAATTTACATACTTCTGTAGCTATGAATGTTCTATCTTCTTCAGTTTGGCGTCTTGACTTTGTAACAATAGGTCTACAATCAGGCGTTAAATTAGAGAACAATGACACAGGGGCTACCAGAGCAGTTGCTAATGAACAAATTCTAAGAGGTGGTCTGTCACCTTTAAATTCTATCTCAACAGAAGAATGATCTTTTAATAAATCATGTCCGATAAGAAAGTCTGCACAGAGGTTTTTCATAATTAATACCTCTACATCAGTGTATACATGGGTTTGCAATTTGATATTAACTAAAGAACAGCCTGTAATATCTGAGCTTAGAGAAGAGTTAGCCATGGTTATTCTACCAAAATATGGTTTTACTTTAATTCGACATCTTTTTACATAACGCTGATTTATAAAACTTAGTGAGCTACCGGTATCAATTAGAGCATTCAGCTGAATTCCATTTACTAGGACTTTAGTTATTGACCTTTCAAGACAGTGAGGAAGCATTGAAGCTGATGCTAGTGTATAAACTGCTGCTGAGGAATTAGTAGTATTGCGTACAAGTTTGGATTTGCATACCTTTTGGTAATGGCCCTTTTTACCACATCTTCGACATATTGCATCCTTAGCTGGGCAAATACTTCGTAAATGAAGGTCTCTCCCACAAAAGAAACATTTTCTGGATCGAATAGGAGCAACTACTTCCAATTGTTCACTATCTTCATTTTTGTTCTCACACTGTTCAACGGCAGCTACCGGTGCTGAGGAAGATATTAAATATGAGGCAGAATGATGTTCAGCAAGTTCTAAGGCTCTAGCTTGATCATAAGCTTTTTCTAACGAAATACTGGCATTTTCTAATAACCGTTCTCGAATGCGTGGATTCTTCAAACCTCGGATGAACGCATCTCTAATATACTCATGTTTATTTTCTTCTGCAGTAACGGACTTAAATTCACAATCCTTGCTCAACTGTTTTAATATTTGTAAATATTCATTTACAGACTCACCCGTTTGTTGAAATCTGGATGCTAAACAGTGCCGGGCAAATATTTCATTCCTTTTAGTAATGTACAATGAATCCAGAACATTTATTGCATTATCATAGGATTGTGAATCATTGATATATTGATAAACACTTGCAGATACGAAATTGCATAACAACTGTAGTTTTCTTTCTTCAGTTGCCTCTTTCACTTGTGTGAGAAAATTTGAAAAAGTTCTTTTCCAGTGTTTCCATTTAGATTCTGCTCCAACACAGACAGGGTCAACATCAAATCTTTCTGGTTTCAAAAGGTTTTCCATTTTGCATAGAAAATAAAGTATAAATTAGTTTTAGTTGATTAAATTGTTGTAAATATAATAAATCACTTTCCTTAAGCAGCTCAAATAAAGCTTTAATCAACTAAAACAGCACATAAAACAATTGTTACATTGTAAGAACAATATTTAAAACTAACAATGACTGTTGCCATTCAATGTAATATAATTTTAGTGCTGCCAACAATATTAAATATTATACCACAGTATATTATTTTACAACTTTTTCTACTTTGAAAACCCAAGTATTGAAACATTATGTGTATGCTTGTGAAAATATTATTTCAGATACTCTCGTATAACTAACTATACTACAATTTCATAGTATTCAGTTCTCATATAACTACGACAGAAATATGCTTCTATTATTTACTTAAAAATGCAGTATTTGATAGCCTTCCACATAGTAGCCATTCTAGAATTAGTAATGTTATATAATATTCATTAAATTGCCTTATGCATTATTTTGTCTAAATATTCATTTTCATAAAGAATATATAATCAATGTCAAGAATGTGAGTTCAATATATTTTAAAGATAGAGATAATAAACAAAAAATAAAACGGAGACTACACATGCAAACTTTTGGAAAAAAAAAAAAAAAATCGAGAAGCGTAATTAACTTTCTTCCAAGAAATAATTCAGTCGGTGTCTTCCTAGTAACATGTTCGAACGAGACCTGAAGTATGTACTTCTGGATGCGTCAAAATCATGTGGTCTAAAGAGTTTGTAGCTCTTACTCAGAAAAATTTATAGATATATATTTTCCAAACACTGAAACTGAAGATGAGGAATAAAGAGGTTTGTCTCTAACTTCGTTTATTTATATATTATTTTTCAAATTTCATACTTCAACTATAACTACAAGACTGTGTTATCTCGAAAGTAAATATTGCATGTGGACCTAAGCTTGTAATTCCCTTTTTTCTGTGGGTCTTCTATGAGGGGAGTTTCTTTCTGACGTTTTCGTGTAATAGAGTCGTTTAGACAGACTTTGCACAAAAGAAGGACTATCTAAAATTGAAACTATATTAATTTGCACTTCAAGGTATTTGTTTGTTTTCTAGTTATAAACTTTCTGTTAAAATAATCACTGTAGGGAGTATTTTCAGATTTCTCTTTTTGCTTGAATGATATTTATTTATTTAAGGAATGTAAACGTAGTCAGTGTTTGAGTTGTGGAATACTGCATTGATATCAGTCATTATTCTCTTTGTATATTTATGTATGTTGTGTGCGTATATGTAATGCATTTGGTGCAGGGCGGGCGCTAGGTTTTCTGTCGCCGGATGCAATATTTGTGTGTTCTAAATTCTGCTGCCCAGTGCCTGTTTGAGTTCTGAAAATTGTGTCTCCTTGTGCAGCCGCATTATGTGTGGTGCCGGCATCTTTTAGCTTACGTAGGGAAGAGTAAATTTTTTATAATTTCGAGAATATTTTGCTAAGAAAATTGAGATACTGATCAGAAATTTTTTACTTTACTGCAAGTATTACTGAAATGGAATTTCTTGTTTATTATCTTCTTGTTTTATGTTTTTATTGAACAAATAAATGTATCTTAACTTCTTTGGAAATGAAATTTTAAGTAGGGGAAAAGATGCATTATTATGCATGCTGTCGGTTGTTTAGTTCCGTGAGATACCGAAATTTCCATAAATCACCTTTCCTCATTCTAAAATGAAACAAATGAGACGTACAGTAATGGAAAACATTGAAAATTAAGTTCTGTGGTTATGTGGGGTTAAATATTGGTGAAATTTGCATATCCAGTCAAAGTAACAGTTGCTACCATGAATATTATAGTCAAAATTCCAGTTGCAGTAGCACAGTTCAAATTTGAACAGAGCTGAACAAAGCAGAGTAGGTAGGCTGATAGTAGTGCTAGAAAGGTGGAGTCCTTCCTGCGAGCAGACTTATGATGAAATCTAGTAGTTTAGTGGATTCTACAAGATGGTTGAGGTCAAGTATGAAATAGCGGAGTGGATTATGTAAGAGTGTGACCGAAAAGATGTTTCTAAAATTAAAAGGGAAAACAAATAGTAAAGCCAAAAATAATAGGAAGCTTTAATTTGAATTACTAAAATAGAACTATATTTTTGGAACAACAGCATTGTGAAATGTGAGCAAGCGAATATCATAATGATAGCAACAATTCATTTTTGCCAGAACCTTATTAACTAAATTGTATATTATTATTATTAGCCCAGAATTGTTATTAATTTCGTTTTGACATTTTGCGTTGATTCACGATAAATGTCAGTTATTTTCAAACTGTTGCCATCAAATATTACAGTCCTGTATTAAATTTAAAGACATTAAATTATGAAGAATCTGCATAAATGTATGTATGTTTCGAGCATTGTGATAAAACAGCAGTACCTAGAGCCATCAAATTTTGAATAACGTACATTTTCACCTGAATATAGGCATCCGAAAGCTCGAATTTGGAATTTGCTTTATTATCTATTTCATATTTTGTAAAACTTTTAACAAATTTTTGATTAACAAACTTAATGATTTCAAAGCAATCAATGGCAACACTGTGTGAAAAAAAAATGGTAAAAATATATTTACGGGTGCCCTTTGGCAAATTTTGGAGGTACGTGGATACCGATTTTGTGCAATTCTTTAACTTGTTATTTTGGCTTTATGTAGCAGCAAATTTTTGAAAATCGCCGCTACGCAAAGCCAAAATAACAAGCCACAGAATTGCACAAACTGAGTATCCATGTACTTATCGACCTATTTTCATCTAAAAAAAATCGGAGATTTGCACAAACTTGGTATTGCACGCTGCTTTGACTTTGTTTATGTGCACATTAATCTATTTTCACTGTAAAGGAGCAGCCAATTATATACTAGAGCCAAACAAAAAGTATATAATCTCAATAAACTACATTTTAAATCAATGAAATAACATAAAAAAGGAAATACATCATATCACATCTACATACTAGACAAAGGAAATATCCACTTGCCTTATTTAGAAATTTCTGTGGCCCACAAAATTCCGTAGCAGCATCCAAAAACTTCCTAAAATTATCTGAACTAGAATCTGTATGCTGGCATTGACACATAAATTCACAAAAATAAAAGTAAAAAATATCATCCATAGTGCCGGACTGTCGGTGGCATTTCTTGCATGATTCTTTCTTGCGTTAAAGCCATCTGAACGATCTTTTTGTTCGACCATATGCATTTTTCTTGTACAAACAGGACACTTATAGCGACTACTAAGTAAACCTTCATTTACACACTAGTCAAATTAGCCATTTTACGATGGAATGTACAAAATAAGCAACGTACTTCCTAACTGACATCCAATGCAGAAATAAGCTCTTGCAAGTATTTTCTCATCAGTCAAATTCACCGAAATCACACAACAATCATGCCATAATAGGTTTTCCATAACATTCAACTACTCAGGTTACCATAAATGAAACGACAACTTGGCAATAATCCAAGAGGCACCCTAAAATATAGACTAACCTATGTGTTTATTTATTGGTAAAAACTAAATTTTTAAGACTGATATCCTTTCTGAAGATATCTTTTTCATATTTGATTTATAGGTTGATATATCCTTTGTGAAGCTATCTTTTTCATATTTGTTCTATGGGTATTTTTTGGGGTTTTAAAGCATAGACAAATGTCCAAAACAAGCTTCACTATAATCTGATATTTGAATCTAATCTTATCCTTCCCATATTCAGCTTAATGACTTTTAAGGAGATATTTTATTGAGTTATAACTAGATATTAATTTTATTCAACTTAATTTAAATCCAGCTCATAAAATGAAATGATAATTTAACTGTTATGGTATATAAGTAGGGTACTAGAAAAATGGGTTAGAATGCGCTTTAGCCCACTGCTTGGCGGCGATTGTTTTTGAATGAACAATAAACGCGCCAACATGGGTAACTCCGTATATCTGCCAACCTTATTTTGTTGATTTGTGTACGTTGCCTACATTGTGCAATTCGCTGAAGTTTTTTTTTAATTTAAAAGGAACTCTGTGCACATGGCATTTTCTTGTAATTTATTTTCGTTATTTTAGCTTATTTTGTTCATTTGTGTACGTTGCCTACATTGTGCAATTCACAGATTTTTTTTTAAAGTTAAAACGGAACGGTGTGTACATGGTAACGTTTGTAATTTTAATGCCCTTTTAAAAAAAATTCCTTCTTTCTTCGATGCCATTTTGGTTACGTTTTCGCAGAGCGTGTCGGGAAGGTTATGTAACGGCATAAAATGTGTAAGTATTACAACTATTATCTTTTTGTGGCAACAGTTTCCATGCTAATTTATGCTTTAGAATTCTATGTTTTGTTTACAATAGGTTTTCGCGGAGCGTGTCGGGAAGGTTGCAATTGCAAAGACGTTTCGCAGAAACGCGCCGAATTGGCGATTTTCAAAACATCGCCAAGCAGTGGGCTAAACCACATTTTCACCGAAAAATGTTTTAGGAAAGAGGGCCTATTGTTTAATACAAAAGCTCTGAAATTTTTCTTGAAAGCTTGTATAACGAGAAATATCATTTTTCTTTGGTTATATTTAGTTTGTAGTACTGTTTAAGATATATTCTTTTTATATAAAACTTATTTAGATTTTCCTATGTACTGTGTTTATATTTTCGTGTTATTTAATTTAAAGATTTTAAATTATGAAACATTGAATAGAATTGTATTTGACAAATAAAATGTTAACTCGTGATCAAATTTCCAGGATTCCGTAATCTAAGAAAATGAATGATGGAAGAGAAGTGGATATTTTACAGTATTAAAAATGATTTGGCTTATCCATTGTTTAGCTGACATATATGTAAGTTTAATATTGTGTTTTTTTTTAGTTAAATAAAGTCAAGAATTTTCTTTTATCCAACTTTTGATTTATCAAGTAAATAGCATCTGTAAGCTTTACATAAAAGTTCTATCTTTTTGTCAGTGAATGACATATTGCCATAAAGTTATGAAAAGAAAATGCTGTTTAATTGCATAATTTTTAAAATTTCTTAATAAGTTTAATTACACTCATGCCCATAAATTAAGGATAATTCGAAGTCACACAGAAATCGAACTCTAAAATAAATATATCGCCTGTAAAATCACTACACACATATCTTCAAGAATCATATGCAAATTTCAGGAAGTAACCAGATGACACCGATGGTACGTCACAATGACGAGAGTGTAAGAGAGTGATATATAAGGAATACAGGCAAAGAAGTAAAATTGTTCGCAGGCGCTTTATAAGCATTTCAGTGCAATAACCGAATAGTTATGACACAAGGCATGCATTTGGATGATTTTTTATGTGGTAGAAATATCGGCCGTCTCGAATGTGGACGTACCCAACTGGAAGTATCAGATGAACTTGGAATTGCCCAGAGTGTCATCTCCAGGCTTTGGCAACAATTCCAAGATGATGGTAATGTGAGTAGATGTTACAGCACAAGTTGCCCCAGAGTTAGAATGCTGAACGAGGACCGGTAATTGGCAGTTACTGCCAAAAGAAACAGGCGGAGCACAGCCTCAGACCTGTCTCATCAGCTCTCTTCAGCCACTGGTACGACAATTTCAAGACAGACCGTGTACAGATGCTTAGGGCATATTGGTCTATATGCTCGTAGACCTCTCAGATGCGTTCCACTTACTGCAACTCGCTGTCGCGTGCGGTTAGCCTGGAGTAGAGAGCATGCATTGTGGACACCGCAACAGTGGGCTTGTGTGATGTTTTCCGACGAGTCCAGGTTTAGCTTGCAGTCTGATTCTCGCTGGACTTTCATATGGAGAGCTCCAGGTACCCATTACCACCAAGAAAACATCACTGAACGACACCATTATGGTGGTGCAGGAGTGCTCGTTTGGGGTGGAATTATTCTGGGTTCCAGAACTGACCTGCATGTTCAAATTTCAACCATGACAAGCCAAATCTATCGGGATGTCATTCTGGAACAATATGTACGTGTGTTTCGAGGCGCCATGGGCGCACGATTTGTGTTTGTGGATGACAACGCCCGTCCTCACCTTGCAAGCATCTTAAGTGAATGCCTTCAATCGAAGGATATCACCCGTATGGATGGCCAGCATTCTCACCAGACTTGAAGCCACTAGAGCACGTTTGGGACATGCTTGGCCGACGAGTTGCAGCCCATCAACCTCCTCCTACATGTCTGCGTGAACTTCGGAGAGCATTGCTTTTTGAGTGGTGTAATATCCCCGAAGATCAGATCGATAATTTGATACTCAGCATGCCTAGGCGTTGTACGGAGTGTATTGCATCGTCTGGAAGACATACAATGTATTAACAATCATACCAGCCATGTAATATTGGTTTTTTGTAAATAGGTTTTTTTTTGTAAATAGGTTTCTTTTGTAATTTGCTCCAGGGAGAAAAAATCGCTAATTTTTTTAATAATATCAAACATATAGCATTTTTTTTTTGCTCTTTACCTTTTGTTTAATGAATAAGCTTTACAAATAAGTCAAATTTGTTTTGCTTCTAATTCTTCCTTTGCCTGGTTTTGCATTATCCTTAATTTATGGACATGAGTGTACTTAGTAAAGTGCATAATTGTTTGTAATTATTAATAAATGAAATCTCCTAATAATTTCAATTTCTAAAAGTTTGCAGAACAAAATATAAAATTTTAAAGAAGCACGAGAATATTGAAATTGTACACTGCTTGTTTTAGGTTAGATTATTTGAATATGGTAAAGCTTGCAAAGGCTATATGCCTAAGGGAAGAGATGCCTTCATGGAGCACTTTCTAAGGGAAACTGGCTCATATTCATGTTAAACATTGAAAAAAACCGCAAAAATCAACTAACTATACAGGCACCCTATTCACCTGGGCTTAAACTATCAGTAATCGGCAGTCTTAAACACTCGGCTGCTTGCTGTAAAAAAAAAAAAAAAAACTGTGAAAGGTGAGTCTTTTGCAGACACCAGTACAATTAGGCATGGAAGATATAAAGAATGTAGCTGAAAGTAGAACATGAAGTTTATGTGAGGGTTTATTATTAATATTCATTATGAAATCTGGTTTGAAAAAGAGTAAAATGTAATTATAATATTGAAGAATTAAAAGGCACATACAGTTAGAATGAAGTTAAAAATGAAATAAATGTTCTATGTTGAAATGCTAAAACTACATTTAAAATTATAAAGTATGAGCTTTTGCAGATGTTCCATGGCCTGTCTGCTTCTTCGGCTGGAGTTGGAATGAGGAGATTCATTAAGTTTCCCTTCTTTTATTAACTTCTGAATTGACATTGGTGGGCTGAAAGGAAGGATTATGTTGTTGCATGGTCTAGTGCTGATTTCTATTTCTTCTTTGATTTTAGAACTGCTTTTGTGCTGGTGTTTATTGATGATTTTGGCTATGTCCTAGTCAATTATTTAATTTGATTGCTCCAAGAGTATTTAACCAAAGATATGCTATTTTAGTCAATGTAATATTTGGTAGAGTGTTTTTAAATATCTTTTTATGTATGGCAATTCTTACTGATATGATGTCTGATTTTCTGTTGAGGGACTGGAGTTATACAGAACTGATGTGGGAGGTTATGGGATATTAGAAGAATGTTCCTGTGAATATACTGCAATTTGATTCTTGCAATCAATTTTTCAGAAATAGCAGTTTTACTTTTCCAGAACCTTGTCTTTTGATTTTCTTGTTAGGTTTTTCAACAAAATCAGAAGTTTATGAATTGTTTGTTCCAATTTGTAGGATGTATTTATATTTGTTTGCGTAAAATTTGGGTGTATAGCATAATCCTTTAGCCTATCTTAAGTTGGGGGGGGGGAATTGCTTGTTTTATGAGGGTGAATTGAAAAATTAACGAAGCTTCCCGAGATAAATGAAATCAGTTTTGAGTTCATCTTCTAAATGTTTCCGTAATATAATCAGCAATATACCTCTTCCAAAATATGGATTTGTATAGAAACTTGACGAAAACAAAATTTTTAACATGTTGTGTATGAATTTCAATCCGAATGGGTGAAATTTTGGCTGAATTAGGAAATTTTCTTATAGATTTGCCCTTTGGCTTTAAGCATTGTAAAATTGCAGATGAAGTGGAAGGTTTTGTATATGCTCTTAATAAATTTGGATGTAATTCTGAATTTTTCAATCAAGGTTTTCACTGAAATCATTTGAGACTCCAAGAAAGGGATGGATGGAAACAAAGATTTAATGTCAATAGTAAACATGGTAATGTCAGTACTGATTACTTTGGGAATTTATGCATGACATTTACATAGAATGAATATTTGGTATGTTGTCCTTTATGAAAGTAAAGCATAGTTTGGCAAGCTTTTGCTTCGATTTTCTTGACAGTAAAAATCCACTGTTTACCAAACGTCTGGCTGGATAATCTTTGTATTTTGATCAGCATGAAAAGTTTTGATATTACTGTAATGTGGATCAAGCGTTATGTTACTATGATGGTACAATATAAAGTCTGAAATCCAGGTGTCTAATATCTCGATTTCCAGACCACCAGCAATTTTTGTAACAAAGTCTAGACAAAGAATTTAATAGTAAAAAATAGCAGATGGTCTGTAAAAGTGATTTTTCTTCTGACTTGCTGAGATTCCTGTATGTCGCTTTAATAACAGTGCATTGGTTGATGGATATTTGTATTAAAACTGGCATTCAGCTGTTAATTCTTATCAGCTCTATCCATTGTTTCATTTGATCCCACAAAGAGGCCTGATGAGTTGAGAAATTTCTCAGGCAGTCTCGTAAGAGAATCTGAAAAGGGAAAGGGATTTACTGTCACTTCTAAAAAAAGGTCACTACATCGTAAAAAGGTAATGTACACTGGTTATTATAAATTAAGGAAAAATCGCAAAAAATCACGATTACTGAAAAAGTTACATGTAGAATTTTATGAAACTTACCCACAATATACAACACCTAGTAAGGTATCAAATAACATTAAAAGAAATTATCAGACAATTACAGTAGTATAGAAATTAGCACATGTATAAAATGAACAAATTAAAGCTGTCAGTTTGCTATAGGAAAAGTACCTTCAGTATGGAATATGATTGCCTCTAGAAGCAATACAGCACATACAGTGATGTGTGATGCTTTCAATTGTGCGGTCTGACAGTTCCATAGAAAGCGAGAGCCATTGCTCTTCCAAAGCAGTTGCAAGTGCGTCAAGGTTCTGAGGGGGTGGATTGAGAGCAGTTAGACGTCTCTGTAAAGTATCCCAAATGTGCTCGATAGGATTCAAGTGCGGGGATCGAGCTGGCCAATCCATGTGCATAAGTGTTTCCTGTTGAATATAATCATCTATGATGTGAGCCCTGTGTGGTCTTGCGTTGTCATCCTGTAACAGGAAAGCATCACCTATTGCCCCGGCATATGAGTGAACATAAACATCAAGCATGTCATCTATATAAACCTGAGTATTCACAGTTACCCTTGGAAAGACATGGAGGTCTGTGCGTCCACCCAAAGAGATGCCACCCCAAACACAGACACTGGTTCTTCCGTACGCATCTCTTTCACGGATGATATCGGATTCCAGGTTCTCTCCATATCAAATAACGCTTACTATCGCTTTCTAGACTAAACCTGGACTCATCCGTAAAGAGAACAGCCCTCCATTGATCGGGCGTCCAGGGGACATGTTGTCGTGCCCACTGGAGACGGTCCCTCCTATGGCGTTGACGGGAGTGGCACGCAAATGGCTGGTCGTCTCGCAGACAGACCACATTCGTGAAGCCTTCTATGCACAATTCACTTTGACACCAACCTTCCGATGGCTGCAGCAAGGGAGGGTCTGAGAAGAGTCTGAGTAGCGGTTCTATTCCTGCGTGCACATAATGTCAAATAGCGATCATCGGCGCTCGTCGTAGCAGTTGGCCGAAGCAACTTGGCTGAACCTCTTAGATGCCGAATCTGTGGTTTGAAATTGCCTCCAAATTCTATGAACAAAAGAAGACTCACATTTAGCCATCTGGCCACTTCTGTGTGACTTTATCATGCCTCTAGTCTCCCAATGGCTCTGCATCGTAGTTCTGTAGGCAAATGATGCCTGGAGGTCATTGTTGCAAACTGGCTATCTCAGATTTCTGATGTCACTATCATAATAAAATATGTGGGTTTGCTCACAAGCATGGAGTTTTATGCTCTTCGCAGATGACGTATTCCGGGTGCAGCACCACTAATTAGCATATTTCAGTTTTACTCAGCTACTCTTACTTGGCAACATATTAAAATTTTACATAGTGTGGCTTATTTTTGAGGGAGTTATTGCTATTTTTGTGATTTTTCCTTAATTTATGATAACCAGTGTAGTTGACGCAATAGGTTTCTCTCGAGAGGAAGGTTTCTCATCCAGATTTTGGAAGGCATTGCTTCTGGAGAGAGAGTATTGAGCACATGATCTCAAGAAGCATCTACAAGCCTTAGAAAGTCAGATCAAGGAAAATATGTGAGACAGTAAGATGATTAGTCTAACTTTCATTCATGGGAGGTCATCAGATAATATCACTTGTTTAGTAGCTTTGCATTTTGCTTTCGTTTTCTAAGGAATTACAACATTGATTGCAGTTAGCCATGACCACATTTCTTGAATGGTTGTGGAGATGGCAGGGTACATTTTTCTGTCTGACCTAAACAATAAGTAAAGCATTGTTTGGAATGAGGTGTTGCTCAAAAAAGTTCCTTTTGTTGTCATAGTAGCAAGGGAGAAAAAAAGAATTAGATTTCAAAGAAAGTTAACGTAACTAATTGCGTTTTTCCTTAACCCTTTGCCATTGCAAGATTAAGCAATTCTTTCTTTCAAAATAAGCACAATATTTGTCAGTTGCAGTAGGAACAGGTGGCACTAGTTTTCTCTTTAGATGCATTTTTAAATGCTATTATTTCTGAACAAGAAACAAAGCATACACAATTGATGCATCATTATAGAAAGTTGCTATTTTACAGCAATTTTTAAGAAAATGTAATGCTGTAACATGCTATAACAAATAATAAATTAAATAAAAATAGTACTTTATTTGCCATTATATTTTCACATATTTTTAATCTGCAAGTATAATAGTGTTTTAGTACTGAATTTCTAAAACATAATGAAACATATTACATAATTTAGAAATCAGTAAGGCATATGATATTATAATAATACAAAATTTAATATGTATCTGGTTTTAACAAAAGTTTTCGTCAAAAAAGAAAAAAAAAAAAATCTTAATAAAGTTAGAGAGGGTGGGGGGGAACGCATGAAAGCAGTACCTTTAATGCAGATAGTAACCACCACTCAAATCTATGATTTTCTGTTAACATTTTGATAGTTTTTCAAAGCTTTCGGCCTAGAAACTTGGTGGTCGCAAGTCCGAAAACAGATCAACCTCTTTTTGGACATCCTGTGTAGAATGGAAAATAGCACCATCGAGAACTAGCTGCAGGTGTGAAAAAAGGTAGAAGTCCGAAGGAGCGATGTCGAGGCTAATATGGTAGTTGTGGCAAGCAGTCCCGTTCCGAGTCCATATACAACCAGTGAATGCAGACACATGTGGTATTGCATTATCTTGATGGAACATTATCTTTTTGCCCCAGACTCAATTCGACGTTTTTCCTTGATAGCAGTGGCAGCACGGACTAGCATCTCGCTGTACACCGTACTATCAAGGGTTTTACCTTTTTCCAGGTACTCTTTGTGGATAATACTGTGACAATGCCACCAGATACAAAGCATGATCTTTTTGTTAGTCAAATTGTGCTTTGCAATGGTGCTGATGGGCTCACCGGTCGCAGACTGGTCTTTTCGGCCTATGTTGTAGAAGTAAATCTACTTTTCATCACAAGTGATGATCCAGTCTAGAATTTTGTTGCATTGATTGAGCAGATTAGAGCAGGCCCGAACATGTCTGTCCTTATCTGCGGCACCCAGTGATTAAACTTATATGTCAGCAACTGAACTTGTGTCTTTATGCGATGCACCGTGTGACTAATGGAAATGGCACTAACGTCTAACACCTTAGTAATAAGTCCTTGCAGGCGGGCCTCATCAACATCAGAAGGCCGACTAGAGCACCCTGCTTCTTGAATGTTATAGTCCTCGTTTTTGACTTTTGATACCAAACCTTCACATTGTCACATGATACATTAGTGCCTAAAGCTGTACACATCATTTGATTACATTTTGTAGATGACCTTTTGCTTCAGAACTGGAAGTAAATGATGGTTCTAAATAGTTCATAATAGTTCCATTTCAGACACCTTGTAATTAATGATAACAATATTTTTTTACAAATTTCACAACACAGTGTTCTAAAGCAAGCCTCTTTCTTTCAAATGCCAAAAATCGTTTGACAAAATATGATTAAACATAGCAACATGAACTGTTTGCACAGATGGTATTTGCGGTGGTGGGAAACTTTCATTAAAACCCGATATATTGGCATACTTGCTCAAGATCTGCTTTTACTTCTGTAAACTTAGATAGATTCTGAAACTGAATCTCAGTTCATATACACAAAAACAAAAATAGCAAAATAACATAATTATTTAGAAAGAATAGAAAATAAAATTGAATTAAGAAGGAATTTAAATTATAAATTTAATTATCTGAGATAAGAGGCATAATGGGGTAGAAGAAGGGAGAGTATGTACACTGAAGAGCCATTACATTATGACCACCCTGTTAATAACATGTAGGACCACCTTTAGACCTCAAAACTGCCAGCACCGGCGTGGCATTGACTCCACAAGGTGCTGATACGTAGTCTGAGGTATCTGGTACCAAGCACTCACCAGCTGGTCCTGCAGTTTTCGCACATTGCAACGGGGTAGCATGGCAGCATGAATTTGGTTTTCCAGATGGGACCACAAATGCTGTATTGGATTACTGTCAGGTGAATTTGGAGACCAAGACATGAATTGAATGCCACTGGAATGTTCTTCGAACCACTCCCTGATAATTTGACCCTGCTCCATTAACCTGTTGGTAAATACCATTATCTGCCGAAAATTCTGTTGTGATGAATGGGAGAACCTAGTCTGCTACAATGTTCACTTAGTGCACAGATGTCAGGGATTGTTCTATGGGAATTATGGGTCTTAATGTGGTCCATAAAAACATTGCCTACACCATAATACCATTACCACCAGCTTGTTTCTGTCCAACTGTGCATCCGGGAGCCAGAGTTTTGTTTTGAAATCGATACATATGCCCGTCCATGTGATGGACTATGCAACTTTCTTCTATTCTTCTAATGTCCAATTCCAATGTTTTTTTTCCCCTTGCAGACACAGCTGGCAATGACAGTGCAGGGACATGCTTCGGCCTCCGGCTAAGTAAGCCCATGTCTACCACTGTACGCTGCACAGTGTTCTGGGTCCCTACTGTTGTAGCTGGTGGTAATTTTGACTGTTGTAAGGTCTTTGATCACGGCGAACAATCTGTAGCAATCTCCACTCTCCTCTGAAATCAGTATGCCATTGATGACACACTGCTGGCTGACGACTTGTCATTCACCATCCATACACCACTTTCGATATTGCTCACAACAACTTCATGTGAACAGCCCACTAAATGCTCCGTTTTGAATATTAATGCTCTCTGTCCTTAAGCCATAATGATTTGATCTTTATTGAAGTTTGATAAATCAGCTCTGCTTGTCCCATTATGTCACTAATCAGACTATGTTTGAAAAGACAATGCATAGTCGTTTTATATAATCCAACATCAGCTGCGCACGCGCAGTGGTTTTGTTCCTGGAAAAGCCCATTTTTGTTGATGGAAGGTAGTTGTAATGTAATGGCTCTTTGGTTTGTATATATATTTACTTAAAAGCATTTTTATCTGTGGTGGACTTTGCAACATGGATTTTAGACTGCTAAAAATCTTCTTCACCGTTGAATCATCTTCTGAACTTTCAAAATAAATATTTGTAACCGAATCTGAATCATTTTCATTATGTAATAAAATTTTCGTCTTCAGAATCAGATTCCTTGTGAAAAAAATTATGCTTTATGTTTCTCTTTGGTGCCATTTCCAACTAAAATGCCCATTTAAAATATAAGAGTAAAAATACTTTTAAAAACTGCCAAATTCACCCTTATATTATATGGGGAATTTTCTAGTACTCCTATCATCATTTATACTAAGTAAAATAAACTAATTTGTGAGCTCTTGTTCATAATACTAAAAATCATTGGATTATTTCAAGGAATTAACCTAATTCATCTGCGTGCACTGGGGCAAAAATTTAATTCGCTAGTGGGACTCGTTCGTTTCCATTCAGGCAGGAATTTGTAATGAGCCGTGATCGTTGCACCCACTGCTTGAGCATAAGGATCATGAGCTGAGCTTGTTGATGGCTATCAAAAGGTTAACTCTCTAATTTGATCCACCTTATTATTTCTTATAGGGTATTATTATTACAGCTGTCTGATTAAAGTTTGAATTTTCATTTATGTCAAAAAGTTTCTAATTCTGAAGCTATATCTTATGTAACAGCCTTGGTAGAATTCAGGTTTAATAAAGTGGGATTTCAAAATTAGGCAAAACGTAACCTTAGTTGAACATTATAGATTGTGAAATTTTCCTTATAATGAAATTTGGGAACAGCCTCTGTATTCCTGAACTTTTTCCTTGAACTCTCTTTTACCTATGATAATTAAATTACCCAAGACTTGCATGCTCTGAGAAAGTTTTCAGATATGAATTTTCTTATTTCTGGGATGTTATATTTATTCACAGAAGGCATAGTTTTCTGGTTCTCCAATAAAGCCAAAGCAATTTTGTTTCTAATGATGGGTTTATGAAAATCTGTGATATTCTTCATTACTATTTTCATACTGGTAATAATTTGCTTGCCATTATTATCTATTTCTGGAAAATATTTGTGCCTCTTGGAAAGAATTCTTTATACTCATTGGAATTTTAGTCTTTGAAGGATTAACATCATCCTGATGTTCTGTGTTGGAATCTAAAATTTTTCAGAAAATCTTATTGTTCACTTTTCTGGCAAGGAAATTCTTTGTCTTGAAATGTCTTTCTCTTTGATTTTTTATTATAGTAATAATTGTTTTCTTAAAGAATCTGTCAGAAACAAGACATGGAGTGTGGGAGGTAGGAGCTAGTTATAACAGGGGAGGCAGTAACATGCATGGTATGCAGTGTTTTTTAAAAATTTTTAATGAGGGTTTTCACTAAACATGATTTTTATGACAGGCCATATTATGTAAGCACCCACTGAAATGAATAGTAAGAGGTTGTGTGCATGTGCTCTGTCTTAGCTAGTTCAAGAAAAAAATATCTCACAAATTTTGAATTAAGATAAGCTAACTGATCTTGTTGCCTGTTTATTTTGTTTGTGCATAAAGTTTTAAAATGCTGCTTTAGTTTTTTTAACTAGTTGTAATAATTTTTTTTTTTTTTTTTTTAAATATTTCCAAACTACCATATGTAATGCACAAAACTTTGTATGGTAGGAAGGAATATGTCATATATGAAATTTCACATGGACTACGTATAATTCAGTTGAGATTAAAGCTCAGCAAGATTAGAGCAGTGATTCAGTCAAGCACCATTAACATTTTCATACACATTTTTTTTTTTGTATTCCAAATTCCAACAGTTTTTTTTTTTTTTTTTTTTAAATAATGATATTGTTTGCCTTAAGGATAATTTTAAAGAACAGGCTTGTGAAATATGTGAGCAATGTAAGAAACTGTGGTAAAATTTCTGCAAGAATGCAAAATTTCAAAAGGGAACTCCCAGAAGATGCGTTTGGTAGGTGGCTTTAATTACAGAGGTTTGTGCAGTGACGAGTCTGCAATTTGGTAAAAATATACTTTGGGGTACCCCTTGGCGAAACTTATCGATTTTTGGCGGTACATGGATACCGAGTTTATGCAATTCTTTGACTTCTTATTTTGGCTTGCGTAGTGGCAATCTTCGCGCCAAAAATCGCCGCTACACAAAGCGAAAATAACAAGACAAAGAATTGCACAAACTCGGTATCCACGTACACATCGACCAATTTTCACTCTAAAAAAAATCAGAGAATTGCACAAAAATAGCATTGTGCAATCTCGTGACTTTATCCATGTACACATCGACCTACTTAAAAAAACATCAGAGAATTGCAAAAAGTATGCCTTACGCACTCCCTTGAGTTTGCCCATGTACACATCGATATATTTTCATTTAAAAAGTCAAAGGAGCACACAATTCTACAGTACAGGCAAACAAAAAATACATAATCTCAATAAACTTTGGTTTAAACCAAACAATAAAATAACATAAAAAAGGAAAAACATGTTATACATTTAAGCACTACAAAAAGCAAATGTGCACTTACCCTATTTAGAAGTTACTTCGTCTTCAGTCTGTGGCACACAAAATTCCTTAACAGCATCCAAAAACTTCCTAAAAGTACCTGAACTCGAATCCGTATATTGGCGTCGCCACATAAATTCACAAAAATAAGAGTAAAAAATATCCTGCAGGGTTCCCGACTGTCGATGACATTGTTTCCGGAAATCTCTTTTCACAACACTCCTCATGCCTTCAGTATTATTTATATGACCTCCCGTTTCTGGATCTTTAAACGTCAATGCATGCTTCATGGAAAGGTGAACAAACCCGTTATCAGAAAGACAATTATAGGACTTCCAACAGTCAGGTATAATAGTTGTACCTGGTAAAATATTTCATTCAATTACATCGAATAAAGTTTCTTTCCTTCTATCGTCAACCAGTTCGAAAAAACACCTTCCCGTCACTTGTTCTATTCCACCAAACACCCACTTTCCCACCATTCGTTTACCTCTATTATACTACCGTTTCCCAAATTTGCTTTCATCTATTTCAACAACAATTCCCACACCCCCAATCTTTTCACCTTTCCAAAGACAAATATCCACGCACACATCTCCAAAAATTTTTTTCCAATCCGTTACCATCTTATCATTATTAATATTCAATTCCATCTTCATAATTTTCAAATTCACATATACCCAAAGCCATGTAAAAATCAAAATATGAATCATACTGAAATGATTTTTTTCAAACCAGGTACCCTTTCTGATCGAACGCTTCACATAGTGACCATCTGAACCTTTCTTCCTTCAAACCCATTCAAATCCATCTAAACGATTTTTGTGTTCAACTAAACGCATATCCTTCCTACATACAGGACACTTATAATGGTTACTAAGTAAACCTTCATTTATACACCAGTCAGTTAACTCTCTTTTCCCTTTTCGTTCCAGATTGTACAGAAACTTCAAATTAATCTTGCTACATTCAGCCATTCTACCATCTAAACAATAAAACAATAAAACAAGCAATATACTTTCCAACCAACACACACCACAAAACCCGTACATAACATCTCATCATTCCAAATTTCCCAGAATAATGCAAACAATTACGTCATACTAAGGTTTCCATAACATCAGTCCGGTTACCATAAGTGAAACAACACGTTGGCGATAAACGAAACAACAACTTGGCGATAAATGAAACAACTACGCCATAATACAAGGGTTACATTAAAATCTATTCTAACCTGCAATTCTTTCAAGTGAAAACATATCACTGTGTACTTGGAGAGAAGAATAGTGCAAAAAAATTGCAGAAATATTTGGAGAAAAATGTGATTTTTTTTTAATGTATATCTATCTCATAATTTTTATTCAATAATTAACTTTTATTTTAAATTGCTGAAACATATTTTCTTTTCACATGCTGATAATTTTTGAAGAATTATGATAAATATCAATAGTTTTTAATCTTTTTTTGATTATAAAAAGTTGCAAAAACCACCAACTTACACACAATGAGTAATTTTTACCTTTTTATCTAAAAAATCAACAAATTGTGACAAAGTGGTTGCATTAATTCATACATACATCTTATAAATAGTATTTCACCATGTACATCTTATAAATATTACTTCAGTTTCAGAACCTGTCTTAATTTCACAGATATAAAAGCATATCTCACAGCAAGTACAAAAAAATACATATTTATATACCAAAAAGTATAGAAATGAGGCAAATTATATAGAAAATGAAAATATATAAATTAGCAATGTAATGTTACAACATCTGAATAAAATGTAGGTATAATAATGTAAATAAATTCAAAATCTAGTTTCTTCCGGCCACCTTTTTTCCATAGTTTTTTCCACTTTATTAGAAACAAGCCAACCCCATTGACTGTATTTGCATGTAAATTATATCCTCCCTAAAAAAATTTTATAGATCTAAAAGTTGCAGTTTTTCAGAAATATGTTTTTATGTACATTGCTATTTTTACTTAAGAGATTTCTTTTTAGAAGATCAAAATACCCGTGATGGCACGGCTTCGATATGAAGTTTCGTCAAAGATTGGCTTGGTTGCTCTTATTTTTGTACCTCTTCTTGTCTCTCCTGGTCGTTTATTATTGTTTTGAACTCAGCGATCAATATAGTGCTTTGGCCCTGGAACATTCAAAGCTACATCATTCATCATTTCATGAACAAAGTAATGTTTCTTGGATAGTAAAAATGTGGACACACTTACCTGATGTGCCATTCTTCCTGTGGGTTTTTATTTTTGCTATTCCTTATCTGCAGATATTTTTCTGTTTGTATATATGTACAAAGCCAAATCCTAAAGATATGATTTCATTTGTACCTTTCATATTTAATTCTAAAAGACCTCTAGATATGCAATATGTAACATTTGTGCAAAGTTTATAGGCTTTTGTATACAGATCTGCTGAATCATAGTACCATCTGGTTTCATATCTTATAAATATTATTTTTATTCCCAGGAACATATTATTCATGCATTTTGAAAATGAAATGTTATCTTATATATACAGGGTGATCAAAAAGTCAGTATAAATTTGAAAACTTAATAAATCACGGAATAATGTAGATAGAGAGGTAAAAATTGACACACATACTTAGAATGACATGGGGTTTTATTAGAACCAAAAAAAAAGTTCAAAAAATGTGCGACAGATGGCGCTGGACAGCAAAACGTCAGTGACTGCGCATGAAAATCGTGTATAAAAGGAGCTGTAATGAGAGATAGAATCAGATGCACCAGCAGTAGCAGCATGTTGACGTTACCTGAAAAGGCGTTTTTAGTGAAACTGTATTATTGTATTTAGTGAAGCTTTTAGTGAAGCTGTTGCGGTGTGGGCGTTTCAAAAAATGACGATTGGTTGAGTAACCTGTTGTGGACTGATGAAGCTCATTTCACGCTCCGAGGGTCTGTCAATGCCCACAACTGCAGAATTTGGGCTACCGAAAATCCTAGAACTGTCGTGGAAACTCCATTGCACGACGAGGAAAGTCACGGTATGGGTTGGATTTACCACATCTACTGTTGTCGGGCCTTTTTTCTTCGAGGAAATGCGTGATTCTGGTTTTGTAACTGCTACCGTGACGGGTGAGAGGTACGCCGATATGTTACAGAATCGCATCGTCCCAGCCTGGCTGATAAACACCTGCTGGAACGTACGATTTTTATGCAGGATGGCGCTCCACCCCATATTGCAAGACGCGTGAAAGATCTCTTGCGAGCGTCGTTTGGTGATGATCGTGTGCTCAGCCGCCACTTTCGTCACGCTTGGCCTCCCAGGTCCCCAGATCTCAGTCCGTGCGATTATTGGCTTTGGGGTTACCTGAAGTCGCAAGTGTATTGTGATCGACCGACATCTCAAGGGATGCTGAAAGACAACATCCGACGCCAATGCCTCACCATAACTCCGGACATGCTTTGCAGTGCTGTTCGCAACATTAATCCTCGACTACAGCTATTGTTGAGGAATGATGTTGAACATATTGAGCATTTCCTGTAAAGAACATCATCTTTGCTTTGTCTTAATTTGTAATGCTAATTATTGCTTTTCTAATAAAACCGCATGTCATTCTAAGTATGTGTGTCAATTTTTACCTCTCTATCTACATTATTCCGTGATTTATTAAGTTTTCAAATTTATACTGACTTTTTGATCACCCTGTATGTATCCATATATAAATGCCTATATTTATTTTAATATTTTCTTTGTCTTATCAAGTATTTTAAAAATGAGATTTTAATTATATGTAATGTATCAAGTTTTAAATATCTGTTGCAAATTGCCTCATAAATCCAACATTAAAATTTCATTTTGAAACATTTGAAAAAAATATGCTTGTGTTCTTGTCCATCCATACCTATTAATAATAATATGAAAAAAATATTAATTCTCAAAATTTTCTGCCTTATTATAGGTAATTTTCAAAATCAATTTATCTATATCAATTTGTGTCTAGCAATTTTTCATGTTTCACCAATTAAATTTGTTCTTATTTTGTTAGTTGAAGTCTGAAATGTTATAATTTAAAAAATTATATGCGTTATGCATGTGTAACTGTTGCCTAGCTTTCTTCATCTATAGATCCATAGCTAGCTGTATTGCAGAAATAGTAAGATTCACTTGATAAATTATGAAATGACTTTTGTCACCTATGCAAAATTAACTCTTTTTATCTGTGATATTATTACATACATATATAGTAGTGATATTTCTTTAAAAAAGATTGCATGCATATACAGTTAACCCCTTCTAATATGATGATCTACGATTACATATAATTTTGGTCTTTTTAGTAAGTTAAACCAGGTCTAAAAATAGTGATAATTTTTAGAAGTGGTTGACATGAAGTTGTACGCAATTTTTTTAACTTCATGCATTTATATCTATATAAAAGTTATGTTTAAATCTGTTACAGAAAAATTATGCTGCTACATTTTATGCTTGTATTGTGAAATACTGATTTTTATTATTAATTTACATTTTGAATTGTATTCATTATGTCTCTACTTAAAACTATTCCCAAACATTTTGTTGTGAAGCTATTTTAGAATTAATTTCAATGACAGAGTTCCATAGGCTTACTCTTTGTCTAAAAGTAATATTATCCGAAGGAAAATACTATGGATATTGGTAATGTAAAGAGATATCTAAACAATTCCACAATATCTGTGCAATCAAATGATTTTAACAACTTTGAAATTTATCGTACTATATAAGTTTATTCTCAACTATCATCAGTTCCCATAGTATTATCAAAATTTGCCATACAAATAGTGTTTTGAATTTCAATAAATCAAACCATTTTGCACTATAACAGTTTGTTGGCAAGTGTAAAAAAGATACCTAGAATAAATGCAACTTCTTCAATTTAATCATTATGTCCAATTCAATTAATTACATATTCTTTCATTATTTATTATTCAAAATTTTTGTCATTCATAACAGTAAACAGTTCTAATTTCATTAGAGTACACTGTAATAGGCTTGTATTAAGAGTTAACATAAAATAACATATATATGTTTAATGAGACATATGTGATTGCAATTTTGGGCACAGTATTCTTATTTTAGGTTCAGTTGATGATAATTACAGGTAAATGTCTAGTTTTACATTTAAATGGCTTCTGCATTTTGTTTTAGTACATTGTAGAAAATCTTGCTTACAAGGAAATTTAGCTGAGATAGGCAGCAATACTAATTTTGCTTTCTCCAAACAAGAATTCATCTTGTAACTGCAACTAAAACACTGGGAGACTTTGTTGACTGATTTTGACTTTGGTTTCCAATTCTTAATATGTTATGAAATGTTAGATCTGTAATGAACTGATATTTTGCTGAGTTTAAGCTGGGTAGCTTTTTGTTCATGCTGATCTCATTTAGAATCCATTTAAAGTTATCAAATACTTTCTCTTGAGCTGTTTTGAAAATAATACTCAAAAAAACAAGTCTTTCAAAGCTACCAGAATGTGTAAATATTTTTTTTAAAAACTTTTTTTAGAATTTCAGTTTTTTCATTCAACAAGCTTTTTGTAATGGGATGCTTTCCAACCAGCACATAAGTTTATTCATAAAGGAAGATAATTGGACATTTGCATCAAAACCAATGATAGATTAATCTTTTTTTCATTTTACTGAAAATATTGGCCAAATATGCCAGTTTACATACCCAGGTTTCATCATTTAATTTGTTGTTATTAGAGAGCTTTGTCCATCAAAAGTATTGCTTGGTACCTCTACATGCAGATTTAACAAATGTGTCGAAGCATTTCCTCGAGACTGAGTCTTACTTAAGTGTGTAACAGGAGGGTCTTATGGTGGCTTTTCATATCTTCACACATTGGTTTAAAAAGTGACAAGATTTTATATAGTTTGTTAATTTTATAGCATCATTCAACACTAGCATAAGCTCAGAAAGCATCTTTTTCAAGGCTGTGCATGTCTGTGAAGAATGTAATGGCTGCTGTTACATTTTTAAATTTAATTTTAACAATGGCTGCAGTACTGTGACCATTCTTTCTTCATCCAGCATTGTGACCCATCATCATCATCAGTACATATATCTACACAGTTTTCCTACAATATTTCATTTGATGAGAAGAATTCATCCAAAAGATGAAATATTCCACCTCCTGGTAGTAGTTACAAAGTAGTCTGCAGAGAAGTTACTCTTAGTAGAAGTAGTATAAGGAATTTTAAATACCATTAAAACTACTAACTTAGCGATTTGAGTCAATTAATCCATTAACAAGGCAAATTTGATACATCTGATGGGACTGATAAGTGTTTCGTTCATATCATCATCCATATTGCTAAATCATTGAACAATGGTGTTATTTGACAACCATGAGTAGAATACTGTAAAAATTAATTAGCCATATTATGAATGCATATTCTGAATTTATCCATGTTAATTTTGTAACTGCTTAATATAAATATTAAAAGTTATCTACATATTTTAAATCAAATTAACATTTAATTCAGGGTAAGGGGAGAAAAGATTTTATCATATATCTACCAAAACCATGTCTGTCTATCCATGATTAATTCAAATTTTTCTCTAAATAGCTTTTGAATGAATGATTTTTTCTTTTTTACCATCTTGGGCTATTTAATTTTTTATCAGAAATATGGCAAAGTGCTTGCAGGCATTTGAAAAAAATGACTTATCTGTGTAATACTCATATTCCAAATTGTAAGATTTCAATCTTTATATCTTTGTTTATCATTCTGTCTGAATTAAACTTATTTTTGTGCCACAGATATAGCATTGTCATATAGATAAGGCATCAGTGGTAGAGTTACATACTTTATCATCAATCTCTGAAAAGATTAATTTCTGACTGACTGAAATTAGCAGATGTTTTCTTTCTGTAGTTACTCTATTTTTTCTTTCCAAAGAAATTTCTTGTGATTCTTTAAATAAACTCTGTTATCCCTTGCACCAAATTATTTCAGAATTACTGCTATTAAAATCACAAACTAAAGGTTAGATGTGAAGGCATAGCTAAGTCAGCAATTTTAGATCCATGTTTGTAAAAAATATGACCTAAAGAGACACGTGATAAAGAGATAAAGTGGGGATTTCACTTTATAATTGGAAATTGTTCCAATTCTTTTTTAGCTAAATGAAATTACAACACTTTCTTGCTCAATAATAAAACATTCAGCATTATGATGAGAAATTTTAAATGCCTTATTTCTGTGATAAATATTTATTATCGTGTAGACGAAATTTATTATCTGACTCGGAAACTGAACTAGAAAGTTTTTTCGTTCTCTTTATTTATGAAGAACATTTTAAAACTGCAAGCTTTAACCACTAATTCAAACGTTTATTACTGTGTACAAAATGCTAAATATATATTAAAATATTTGTACCTCTACTTTATCTGTTCAATGAGAAATAGTAAAATTAGTAAAAATAAAAGAATTATAAATCAAATCAAATATTCTACGAGAGCTTCGACAATGAATTCTTGCTTCATGGGCAACAGTCAGACCTATGGCCATTTCTGATACTTCTTATTAAACAGCACAATTACATTTTGCCTCCCCTATCAGATGATGCATCTCTTGGTGTCTTAGATGCAAAATTAAACTTGTCAGACCCCCCTTTTTTTTAAATTTTGATTTTACTTTTTTTTTCTTATTCTTTCATCGATCTATTCGTTAAATTTTTCTTGAGTGGCCTGCAGAGCACGCAGATTGGGAACTGCTCCACTGTATAAATTTTTATGTTTGATTATTATTATTCAAGATGTGTGTTTATAAGTTACATAAAAAGTAACTTTTACAATACGAAAAAAGACTTTGGTAATCTCTGTTCTGTAAAAAAAAAATGAGAGTGAATGCCATGTTAGTTTAAAACTAGTATTCTACTGAGGTTTATGCAAAATACTAAATTTCCTTTCATTTAAATAAGGTGATTAGAAATAAAATTATGATCAAAAAATGATTCGGGTTTATTTTTTTATTTATTTATTGTATAAATGTTTATATCAATTTGGATGAAACTATATGTAATGAATATCTGAAATAGAGTTGGTAAAAATTTTTAATCTTTATATTCTTTCTTTTGTTTTAAAATATGACATATAATCTAAGATGTTTAGTCAAGTCAGTTAAATTTTAAGTGTTTGTCCTTTCTCTAAAATTTAAATCAAAATATTATGTTTGTTATGCTATTATAACATATTAAATGTTATTATAAGATGAATATTATCATAACATATATCTACAATAGTAATATATGTTATAATATTTATGAATATTATAATAAATGAGTTTGAAAGGTGGTCAAATAATCAAAAATGTAGAATAAGATGGAACTATTAAGAATTGTTTTAAAATCTAAACAGACATACACTGTACATGAAAATCAATAATGTAATTTTGTCATTATATGCCGTAAATAGAAAAATTACAAAAATTGAAATAGGAAATTAGCTCTATGATACATAGAATCCTTTAGAAAACCTGTATGATGGAATTATATTCTCAGAAATATTGGAAGCTTTCAGAGGTTGTTAGTTTGAAGTTTCTCTATATCTGTATAATGTGAAATTGCTTTAAAATATGATTGAAAATTCATACATGTATTTCTGATCAATGACTTAAAAAGTATATATAAATATTTACTATCTACCTGAAATGATGTACATAATTTTATGAATTTTATTTAAGTTGAAGAACCCTGCCAGAGAGTATAGTGTTATAAAGTATACTGCTCTAGTCAATTTTGCAAAAATGTATATAGGTTTTATGTATTGAAACACATTTTGTATTCAAGATCTGTAGAAATTTCACCAAGAATAAATTTACTTTTGTATCTAAAACTTGTGTTTTAATGTATTGTTTAGTTATGGATGACTGACCATGCAGGATAAGTTGATAAAATATAATGCAAATGAAATTTGACTGACATATCATATAAATAAATTTGTTCTGAAAATATTGCACCAAAGGGAAGGACATTAGAATTTCTTAAATTTCATCATACATAAATTCTTTGCATTTTCACATTGTTTTACAGATTTCATGATGGATAAACTATATTAAATTTTTTAGGTTCGATTATCTATCACTGCTTAGAACTGATTTATTGAGGAAGTGCTAAAAATTTTGTATTGTGCTTTGAATATGCAAGTGAATATTAACTTATTGCATACAAAGTTAAAAATATAATAATGAGTTTCTTTAGCGAGATAAGCACTTGATAAATTTATATGGTCTGTTTTATATGTAAAGGGTATTACTGAGTACATAAGTGTTTTTTTGGGTATCTTATGCATATGATAAAATGAGACATTTCTCCTCCCGCCTCCCCCCAAAAATTCTCCATAGAGGCATTCTTCTTCCTAAGCAGATAGCTCAGCCTGCTTTGTTGTAATTAACTATTTAAAATGTTAGCCAGAAATTTAGTTTGTGTGTCTGTTCTAGTATTCTGAATTCCAAAAAATTACTACTGTGTGCTTTACCTCCAAAGTTGTAAAAGGTGAAGGTAACTATTATCTTACTTTTTGTGCAATTATGCATAATTACTCATGAAAAGGACATTAATTATTTAATTATTAAATGAAATTAACCGGAACTAAATGATGTTTGAATTTAAATGAATATAAATTAGTTTGGTAAAAAGTTATAAAATTTTACTGCATATTAATATGGAAAAAAAAACTGATTTCATAATTAATTATTCCAAGAATCATATTGAAATTACTGAATTACTTCTTGAAAACTGAGCAGAAATAAAATTTCAAAGCTAGCAATTTTCCTACTTATCTATTGATGGATGTAAAATTGATCTTTTGCACTGCATTGCCACAGATGTAATGCACAAATGCATTGTCATTGTTAACTTTATTGTGCAAAATCAGCTATCTTTTGCTACAATTAAATTTCAGAATGAAATTATTATTGGCCAGTGGTTTATAACCTTATTAGAATTTTTAGTACTAATATAATAAATTTTATATTGGTACTATAAATTCTGAAACAAGGAATTAATAGTCGCAGGTTCTTTTGATGTTCATTGAATGAGGGTGAAACCTGAACTTTTACAAAAGTGTTAATTTGTATTTAAACCTTTTTGGATCATTATGTTCAAAACTTATAGAAATTATTATATACACAAGTATTTCATGATCATTACTTGAAGGAAATTCATTAACTAATAAATGTGAAACTCAAGACAGTGTAGGATAATGGTTTTCAAACTACACTCCTCAAAAGGGAAATTGCAACACCAAGAAAGAATGCTCGTAGCATCATGCAAATTGCAGGATCGAGAGTTGTGAGATGGATATGCAAACGATTTAAAAAAAAAAGACCCATAAAATCATTATAAACCAATTTATTCAATATCTAATGTGCCTACGTTGGGCAGCGATACAGGCCGCAGTCCCGCGAGGCATGCTATCATTGACAGTTGCCTGAGGTAGCCTTTGCCAAGTCACATCCACTGCTGTACACAGATCATCCAGGGTTTGCGGCCATGATCTCTGGTCCTGTGTGATGTCACATCTAATGATATTCCACAGGTATTCGATGGGATTCAAATCTGGAGAGGTTGCCAGCCAGGGTAGGATGTCAAATTCGGTCAGGCTGTTGAGTACGCCGCGCGATATGCGGCTTAGCATTGTCTTGCTGGAATACCATGTTGGGTGCACCCTGCAACCAGAGCAGAACAACATGCTCCACAACTTACGTGATGTAGCATCCGCTGTCAAACTGCCATTAATGTGTACCAGGGGCATCTTGCGATTAAACACTATGCCACCCCAAACCATAATGCCTGGTGCAGGACTGATGTGACGCTTGGCGAAATAGGCTGTTTTGTAGCATTCTCTGGGTCACCGTCATATCCATCGACGGCCGTCATTCCTACACAGACATAAATGAGATTCATCCTTGAACAAAACTTGATGCCATTCGATGGTCCACTCATTATGACGCTGACACTATACCAGGCATCTAGTCTTGTGTTCAGCAGTCAGTGGTTCCCCTGTGGCTGGTACCTGTGAACGTAAGTGTACTTCATGCAGTCTGTTGCACATAGTTTGGATGGACACAATTCCACCAGCTTCGGATGTCGCGTGATGTGGAGAAAGGGTATCCAATAACTGACCGCCGTATATGCCGGTCTGTGCACCACTTCCTCTTCAATGTACACCTTCCTGAATCCATCATGTGACACAACATTGGATGGTACTCACGTGCCCAACATGAGTGGCTATTCTGCACAGCGACAAACCAAGTTCATGGAGTTTGATAATATGGTCATGTTCCCCGGTCGCTAACTGATGGTATTGAGTTCGCAGACATCTCGAAGGCATTCTTCATGCTTCTTCTAAAGTCTCCAATGCTCCGTAAACCCTCAGATGCTGTTTACGAGAAGGGAAAGTGGCTGACAGCTCACATATGCATACCACATGATCCAATGCATGTACAACTTTTATCATTGGCATATCCACCTCACAACTCTCGCTCCTGCAATTTGCATGATGCTACGCTCATTCTTTCTTGGTGTTGCAGTTTCATGTTTGAGGAGTGTAAATTGTTCCATTCTACACATTTTCACCATGTTCCCCCTCTCCCTTGGGCAAAGATCAGTGTGATGCAATTCATATAATATGTAAAACTGAAAATATATCAGTTAGTGCTTTAATTGGGTGATTGGGATTCAGAATTCTAGATTTTTACTTTTGATATCTGGAAATTCTGGATTTGAAAAATTGTGTTCAAAATCATTGTACAGATTGGTAATTTTCATTGATGGTAATCTTGAAGACTGATTACCTTCAGTGTTTCTGTGATTAATTTTCTGCTTTGGAGATGGCAAAAATTATTAGGAATTCTGGAAACATCAATACATTAAAAAGAAGTTTAAAATGCATGTTGAAAGAAGCATATATAGAAATGTGTAGATTACATGGGGGGGGGCCTATCTCCAAAGACTTCTGTTTTCATCCATCTCCCTGCACCCATGAGCCACAAAAAAAAAAGAAAGGCATTATAATGGTTGGTTACTAAAAATGAATTACATTTAAATTATATACATAGGGTATAATAAATTCTATGTTTTTATTAAAAAAACACTGGAAATTAAAGTAAAAATACTAAATTTAAGAGACCAATAGTTATATTTAAAGTAAGAATAAAATCTCTCAAAAGTTGGATATTTATTAGCAGTGTACATAGTAAATACTTATTTCCTTCATATGTTACCTATTTTTTCCTTGCATTGTCTCTCTCTGCATTTTTTAAAAATAACTTTATCTTAGTTATCTTTAAACCCACACTTGTCTGTGTTCAGTCTTTAACAAATAACTTTCAATTTTATATGAACTGACAGAGGTAAGAAAAATGATGCTTAAAAATTTATGTATACATTTCTGACTGAATATTAAAAGAAACAAAAAATATAACTACTAAAAAATGCCATTACATTTCATAAAGTTCCATTTTATTCAAAATACTGTACACAATTTACAAATAGATACTTATCCCTGAACATTCTTTCATTAGTGTTATTTACAATATCTTTCATATACACCTGTTCACTAACTTAAAGAACAAATCTTGCACAAAATAGGTTCTTTTAAAAAGAAATTTATTATAAATGGAATTTTTCTTTCAAAAATTATAACATTATAACATTTGTTTTTCATTTACTTTTAAAATTATTTCATTATTTTGGTATTGAGATTTTCTGAGGAAACAGAAAAAAGAATAATCTAGAAAGTAACATGTTTGCATTTTAGCTGAATTAATATTTTTCAAAAAAAAATTTATCTTTACACATCTGTTATGAACATGAAATAACATAACAACTGCGAAAACTCTTGCAGTCATGTAAACATACAGTAATTTTTTTAAGCAAATTAAAAGTTTTTCCTTGAGATTTTAAAAATATTATCAAGTTTCTAATAACACGCACAATATTTACATGTTCCAAAAATTGTGTGCAGTGCAGTTATTGTAAAGAAATTCTGAATTGTAAGCATTTGCAAAAATAATCTTTTATGTAAAAATAAGCATTTTTAAAGTTATGAAAAATTATTTCAAATAAAAACATTTTTGATATATAAGATGCAAGTCTATAATTTCAGTGTTCTCACTGTTCTAACAAATTACATGAGTCTTTTAGAATTATGTTCGAAGGAATACAATACAAATTCTGCATACTGCTTTCCAAGGCAATCATTCTTTTTCACATATTATCTAACTGATTAAAATTAGCTAACGATAAATTTTACCAGAAGGGGGGGAATCTCTTGAATTGCAGATTAACTTAAATTAAAATGCAGATATTTTTATTACTCCTAAAATTAAACAGTTGGAACTTAGCACTGGAAAAAGTAGCATCATTGCAGAAAAAAACATTGTTTGCAAATATTTGATAATGTTTCCCAAATTCTCACTGATTATAGAGCATTATAACTGTACATCAATATTATAACCATGAAATCTCGTGCATTCCAAATTTACTAGGGTTTATGCAGCTTTTATTTTTTTTTAAATTCTCCAAGAAATAAGCAGAGATTAGAAGTAAAATACATTAATGTTACGCAAATATAGCGAAGTATTTACTTTCTTTTAACCCAATATAAGATTCTTTAAGCGGAAATTATTTCATTTCTTTACATTTTAAAAATGTTTAATTTCTATTTTACACATACCAATAAGTAATATATTTTCCAATCACTAATAATTTATGAGAGACAGATTTTTAAGGGTATACAGGATTTTTTTTTATTTATTTATTATTTCAGTACATCCACTTAAGCAATAAATGAAATTAATCTGTTAAGAAAACTGGGAAGTCCACATTATCCACATTGTAAGCAAATGCTAGATTTTTATAATGTGTACAATAATTTCCACTTCTAACTTGATAGTTGATATTTTAGGCATGAGTTAATTACAGTAATTTAAATATGCACATCTTTATGTGTTCTTAATCACACAACATGAAAGAAAAGTTTAACTTCTAGAAAAAAAAAAAAAAAACTATTTTTCCATGGTTAAACAGTTTCCATCATATAATAGAAAAGATAAATTATATATGTTTTCGTATGTGACTTCTTATATTTTAGTACTATTATTATACTCAACTAGCATCCCAGCAGTATGAAAATAAAACATACATTACATATATAATACTATGTAGAATATGCATCAGTTGGCACTTTCTTTAGCTAAAATAAACCTTGTATCCAAAGACAATTTACAGTTCAGTGAACTTGGAGGTTTAAGGAACTGAGAGTCTGACAAGCTCAATTATATAAATCTGTACAATATTAAAACAGTAAACATTTTTCTGCATAGATGAATTTTCTATGGCACATTAAAATCCTGAACAATACTATGTAACTTTCAATCACACTTATAAAAAGTCAATTTTTACATAGTCTTTTGTTTACTTTCATGGCATTTAATAAGGGCAGTGAACTGAAATGTCCAGTACTGAAATAAAGTGAAATGATAAAATGTGATTATTTAAAAATTATCAGACTGTAGTTGTGCCCTCAAATTACCGTTCCTTTTGATGGTTGCTTCACGAAGTGGAATTTTTTGAGGTGATAATTTGCTTGAAAAGTTGTTTTTCCACTCACTTTCATCAACATACGTATTAGGTTTGACTGGAATTAATTGAGTGGCTACAGGCGAATGCCTTTGAATATGGTTCTTTTTCATATAGTAATATGTTGCGAGTGCTGCAACAGTTGCACCTATGGTAATACCAGCAATAATTGCTCCAACAACATGCACTGCACGGATACCATCTTCGACAGATTGAGTACTTTCTGAAGCTACACCTGCAAAGAAGAATAAACAGGTCTTTAATTTTTACTACATAACAGAAATTTTTATGTCTAAGAATAATTCTTGCATGAATATAACTTTCTATGATTATGAGTTTTATAATCTCATGGAACAAAAATTTTTCTTCATAAACAAAGCAGTTATTTTTCTTTTAACTTACAAAATGTTACTTTTATAACAAGTATCTGATTTTCATTAAAAATATATGAAAGAAAAGTAGTAGTCTTTATACAGTAGTCTTTTTAAAATTCATGTTCAATTTTCTAAACATTGGGAAGACCATTAAATTTTTTTAAAAATTATTTTAACATATAACTTGCTGTGTGAAGCATTGCAAGGTCATGAGAGGATATGTCTGCAGGTAGTTTTAAAAATGTTCCATATAATTTATTGCCAGTTGCCATGTTTCATAGATAATGATGAAGATTTTTGCAAATTTGTTCAAAGGAAAAAGCAAAATTTTACAAATGAAGATGATAATGTTTCAACCATTCAACCAACTAGCAGGCAGCAAAATGTATAGTGCGATTTTGAGTCTAGAAAATATTGCTATCATTAATGAAGTGACAAAGAGGTTGCCGACAATTAAAAAATTCAAATGGCAGTTTAGTCAACATTTTCAATGTAGCAGTTACATGACTTGAACGATGGAGCTTTATAACTGAATAAGAAATTATGTGTGTCTATAATGACAAAAAATTAAGCAGCCTTAACAACTTAACATTGAAAGAAATGTTTAATAAAATAAATATTATTATTATTATTTTCAAATTGTGATTAATACTTAAGAAAATAAATGCTTCATTATTTGATAAACAAGTATTTAAAATTATATACTTAACAGTTAAATAAAAGACTGATTGCATTCTTTTGTGAAAGTACGATATTTGGGAATTCCCGCTGGTTGAGAATCCTTATACTATCTAACTTATATGATCTAAAATCCAGAATTGTTGAAGTTCAAACGAATCTGCATCTCTATACTTAACTATTATTAATTATTCAAATAGAGAACTCATTTCCTAGAAAAAGGCGATAAAAACATGTAAATATAACTAAAATATTTAAAATACAACTATGTCTTCATATCTGCTTTAATACACTCATATATAACTACTTTTTTATATGATAAAGATTAGAGATTTCCATTTTTATTCAGAATAAATATTCAAAGATATATCTCAGCAGAGTTAATTCACATACATTTAAATAAATAAATCATGATTATTAAATCGTACTTAGCTGACTAGGTATACACATCCTAATCTCTTTTGTTGATCCAACACAATAACTGTTAGGTGTGTGTGAAAATTTGCATTTGCGTCTTCTTTGTTGTTCATGATTTTCATCACAAAGGGACCATACCGACCATTCTTCCCACCCTTGGACATCTAAAACAATTAAAAAAAATTACGGAAATGAGAAAAATATAAATTATTATATAATTATAAATAACTTCTTTCAAATATGACCATATGTATTTTGTTACAATTATAACTTAATTTTAATGAATTTCTATTTCACTTTAATAACTATAGTGCTTCAGTATAGTCAAAGAAATGATTATAATGAACTTACAAACACAGATAATTTAGCTTATAACCTATAGGATTTACAGTATTATTTCCATATGAATTTACTGCAAAATTATACAAACACAGTGCTTGCATATATTCTTTTCTGAACTGGCATTTTAACTCTTTAAGTGCACATGTATGCATTTAAGAAACATTAAGCCTTTGCACTTAATGGCACCTTGAAGGTTTGAAACGTCCATTCATTGTGTACTGTTGCTATGGCATTTTGGAACTCTATCTGTTAATTTACGATGTTCGGTAAGATATTCTTACCTGAAGTACTTCCATGGACCAGGCTTGGCTTGCATTCTTAGCCAAATTTTAGCTTAGTTTAGTTAGTCTCAACATCGCATATGGGGGAAAAGAAAGAAAGAAATATAGTATATAGCTTTAAGCTTTAGAAAAATTAAAGCTATATTAGCAGAAATAGTCTTAAGTTGATGGTTTGCCTGAGTAAAAAGGGACTCAGATGAAGTTCTTTATGAATTGGTACAGTTGTATGAACCTTATTGTATTTTACGATTTTTTCTGTGGATTCTATTTTGAATTACTTTATTGTCTAAAAATTTATATACACTGATGAGCTAAAACATTATGACCGTCCCCACATTTTTCAATAAACTCCTCTGGATGACATGGAAGGCATATGAGTTAGTGGGAATGATATTTAACTGCTGTTGAAGAAGGTAAGGAATCATTCTTGCCCTTACTTTTTCTAGTGATGGAAAAGGCTGCTGATAAGATTGATAAAGGGTGGATTGTAATGGCCCAATGACTCGGAATGAGTATCTCCAAAACTGCACGATTGGTAGGTTGTTCCAGTCTGCCATTGTTAGTATTTATGCAGAGTGGATTAGTGATAGTGAAACCAGCAGTAGACATCAAGGTGTTGGACATCTACGCGTCAATGTCCGCTTGTTACAGCAAAATCGGCATCGGACAGTGGCTCACCTGACAGACCAACAGAATGCAGATCCAAGTGCAAGTGTTTCGGAACATGCAGTTCAGCGGACACTGTTGGATATGGGACTGCGCAGCAGACATCCTACTCTTGTACCTCTGTTGACCAAGTGACATTGTTAACTATGCCTACAATTGGTCAGTTGCCTGGTCAGATGAATCACTATTTCTCATTTATCACATTGATAGTCATGCAGGTATGCTGTCTTCCATATAAGCAGTTCCCCCCCCTCGTTTAACAGGTTATATATACAAGACATTTTCATGGTCGGCTATGGGACCATTAGTCAGACCATGAAAGCTGCGAATTATTTGAACATAACTGCAGATCATTTGCATCCTTACATGGCGTCTGCCTTCCCAATTAGAAATGGAATCTTCCAGCAGGACAGTACTCCATGTCACAAGGCTTGAATTATGTTGGAGTGGTTCGATGAGCATCAGGATGAAGTCTCTGGCCACTTAACTAGCTGGATCTTAATCCGATAGAGCACATTTTGAATGGCCTGAAGCAACAGCTCAGAGCTCGGATAATTTTATATTTTTTAAATAATTTTTTGCAATCACTAAAGACTCCGGTATTAAACACACGTTCTGTCAGGCGCCTGGGCAGGTACCCACATCCTGTGTAGAGCATGTATGGAAATGCATATCTTTTCCTGGCATAACATGGTGAAAGTTCTGAAGTGAGAAAATTCTCATGGGTGTGCAATCACTGAAATGAACACAATTACATATGATCAGCCTCTATACTGATATGAAATAATGAAAATTACTGAAGTTTCAAAATAAATAATATTTAACAGTTTTCTTGTTTTATGTTATGTATTCATTCATGCAAAAGATAATACTACTAAAATTCGTCAAGCGTTTTTATATAAATAATGTAAAACTCAAGAATATACTTCAGAATCAAGAGTATAATTGTTATTTCTGTTGTTATGAATAGATTCTGATTAGATGAATTCCTGACTCTCTGCCATTCAACTAATCAGTATACTTAAGAACTTTAGAAACCGTTTTCCTCCAAAAAAATGAAGCAAATGAGAGACTTGTAAAACCATTACAGAGCACATGTAAAAAAGACACTGTCACCAAATAGTGCAATTTTAGAGTCAGTAATGCGTAAATGTGACATCACAAGACAGACAAAAGATTTTTCCTTTGCTTTTATGTAAAGTGTATTAATTCTATATAAACCAGTTTAGTTTTTGTAAAGAAGAATATATAATAATTGTTACTTATTTGCTTTACCCTCACATTTTGAAAAAAAAAAGAAAATTTGGAATTTGCCTTATAGAGAACAAGTGTCAATTTTCAAGTGACATATTTTCACCCTGGCAAAACGAAAAGTGTGCATTAATAGGCATGATATGCAACTTTATTTGAAAATAGATTAACAATGCTTATGCAAAATGCATTAGTCTTCACCTACCGTAGTCAACTACCAGACTGACTGATCAGGTTTAGCAATATCTCTGCCATTATTTTCATATGTTTAAGACCTATAAAATACATCAGCTTTTATATATAAATGATTTTTTTTCCAAAATCTTATATAATTTACATTTATATTCAAGTTGTTAACAAGTAAGATGCTTGCTTTTATAATTTTAGAGCAGAAATTTCTTCTATTCATTTGGCTTTTCTACTATGGATTGCATTCCTAGTATTCAGAATTTTCACATATCCCACATCTTGCATTTCTCAAGCTGTAATGAGTGGATTGGATTGGATTGAATTCTTTAATTACAGTAGAACACAGTGCAGCTATTTGCTTGTGGAGACAAATGCCTTTGTGGAAGGCTTTGTAAATGAAACTAGACTATTTATATTATGTCACGAAACCACAAATAACTCACATAACTAACCTATTCAATGACATGAATTACCATGATTAATTAAGGGTTATTTTCAATCTGGAATTAAATTCAGATGGAATAACCAGCAACTCTGTCAAGTTCTGGTAGCTAATGATCATTAGCTACCAGAACTTGACACTTAGCTACCAGAACTTACTATGCTTGGTATGATATAAAGAACATCAATTTATATGACTGCTGTCATAAATTGTATGCTATGATCATGTTTTCAGATTGACAAGTTCACTGACAAGATTCTCTTAATTTTAAACTACTTTTGGCACCCATAGTTAACAACTTGGATTTAGTTACATGTTTGAAGAGGGTTAGTATTTGTGAAAAGGAGGTGCTGGCTTGTGTATAATGTAGACAATTCTGTTCCCTTCACATTCTGTCAAGATGACAAAATAATTAAACTTGTGCTGGAAAAGCAGAATATGAGGAGAAGGAGGAGGGAGAAGATGAAGATGACACACTAAGAAAGTTATGTGGAAGGTTTGGTTTGGTTTGGTTTACGTGATTACGGCAAAGCTTCGAAAACTATCTGCCTAAGGAGAGGGAGGACTTTCTCAGGGAAACTAGCTCATACACTCATTATATGTAGGGAAAACCACGAAAACGCCCATGCAGCTAGCTCGTTCGTGGGATTCGAACCTTGAACCGAACTACCAGTGTTTAGCGACTTTACTACTCAGCCACTGGTCAGTTACATTGATGGAAGCTGAAGAAGGACCACAGACATTCAGAAGATTTGTCAAACAATGCCCTTCTATTATCAGTGCATGATGTTATGAAGCTTCATTATATATACAGAGAATTTTTAAAACTACATCGATAGTCTTGCAAGCAGGCAGACATTCAAAATTATATGCTATCACACTAAGAAATTTGTAACTTTTATGTGATAATATACATGATAACTTTAAAATGTTTATTTTTGTTTTCCTGAAATATAAAATCGTACATCTGTTTTAATTTTAAATAATACTCAGAACAGCTTCTGTTGTTATTTATTTAATTGTGGCCAGCAGATTAGAAAAAAAAAAAAAAAAAAAAAAAACC
>KK116625.1:230853-255986 GCA_000611955.2 Stegodyphus mimosarum
CCGTTCAGTATTGCCATTGCTCGCTTTGAAATCATTGAGTTCATTCATCACAAATTCGTTAGAGTGTCACAAAATATGAAATTGATAATAAGTTCCAAATTTGTGCTTTCAGATGCCCATATTCAAGTGGAGGACTGTTATTCAAAATTTGATGTTTCTAAGTACTGTTGTTTTTTCACAGTGCGACAAACACACGTACATTCATGCAGATTCTTCATTATTTAATTTCTTTAAATATAATGCAGGGCTCTAATATTTGGTGGCAACAGTCTGAAAAGTGAAATGCCATTTATAGTGAACTGACGCAAAATGCCAAAGCCATAGCTCTTCTGGGCAAATTGCCCCTTGGACTAAAAACAATTTTCTTTATTATATTATAATCCATATAACTTTTTAAATGCTTACCAGGACAAGGAGGATTGTATGTACAGTAAATCTCTTCACGTTCAGGACCAATACATATTTTCCCTCCATAAGCTGGTGCCGGATTTCCACAAGTCCGTCTGCGAGTTTTTATGGCTAAACCACAAGACTGAGAACATGATGACCATGAAGACCATTCGGTCCACTGCCCATTTCCTTTAAAACAATGTAAATATATGTAGTTTCATTATGCAAAATATATTATGATAATGAAATGTTGTTAACATGAAGTAAAATATGACAGTCAAAATTATCATCAATTATATTCACTATTATTTAAAACATAAATATCAACTTAATCCAAACCCTTTGAATAAAGGAACAAAAAAGGTATTGCCATCAGATTTGTTTTAATGATTGAATTTTACAATATATATGGATACTACACAGTCCAGTCACATTAATGTGACCACCACGCACTTTCCATGTCAGAGTTAAATAACCAATCACAGAAGGCAGGTGGCAGCACAGTGCAGTTGAGCGTATATAAAGGGTGTGTGAGGGCTTCGGAAAACATTTCAATCGTTGGCGTAATGCAGAAACGAAGCGATTTATCCGACTTCCAAAAGGGCATGATCATTGGCTTTCAGGCCAAGGGTGGAAGCATTTCCGAAACGGCTGAGTTTGTGAACTGTTCGCGTGCCGCCGTGGTAAAAGTGTACCGTGCATGGCAAAATGGGACTGTCCAAAATCAGCGACGTGGCAAATGTGGTGCACCACGGGCCATAGATGACAGAGGCGAACGACGGTTGCGGAGATGCGTTCGGGCAGATAGACGGGCTACCGTTGAGCAACTGACCACCAAAATGAACCAAGGGGCTACCAAAAGTGTCTCCCAAAGTACTATTCAGCGAACATTGCTGCGTCTGGGCCTCCGAAGCAGACGCCTGGTTCGTGCACCTATGCTGACTGCTGTTCATCGACGGCGAAGGCTAGAATTTGCACGCCAGTACAGCAGCTGGACGTCCACTGAGTGGCGACAGGTTGCGTTTTCGGATGAATCGCGTTTTATGCTCCATCGGACAGATGGACGTTGGCGTATAAGGCGTGAAACCTCTGAAAGGAACCACCCTGCAACCATTGCCGGAACGGTCCAAGCTGGAGGCGGGAGCATTATGGTCTGGGGAATGTTTTCCTGGCATTCTCTAGGTTCACTGATCATTGTGGAAGGCACAATGGATCAATACAAGTACGCATCTGTCCTTGCGGACCATGTTCACCCCTACATGCGCATTGTTTTTCCTCAGGATGATGGCATCTTCCAGCAGGACAATGCGAGGTGCCATACAGCTGCCAGTGTACGTGCGTGGTTCGAAGAGCACCAGGATGAGTTTACCGTCCTCCCCTGGCCAGCAAACTCACCTGACTTAAACCCAATCGCGCATCTGTGGGACCCTCTCGATCGAGTTGTTCGCGCCATGGATCCTCAACCGCGTAATCTAGCGCAGCTGGCCACGGCATTAGAGTCGGCATGGCTCAACATCCCAGAGAACACCTTCAGGGACCTATGTGACTCTCTTCCTGCACGTCTCGCAGCAGTCCGCTCTGCGAAAGGTGGTTATTCTGGCTTTTGACAGATGGTCACATTAATGTGACTGGACTGTGTATAAATACTAATTCAAAGAGTGTTTTAAAATATAGATTATCATTTTAAAAATAGATCATATAATCATTTATAGAGTAAAATTCTTGCTTTTGAAAGCATGATTTTTATTGCAAAACTTTTTATATTAGATTATTCATGATGGGAAGCACTCAACAAATAACCCATATTTATTTAATAATTTTTTTATCAAAAACATCAATTTTATTTAAAGCATTTTTTATAGTAACTACCAAACAAAAAAAAAAACTAAACAATAAACTTTTACAAAAGCTAAACAATAAACTTGAGGCATTCATATAGTTGTTCAATGTTAAAAATTTATCTTTTATTCCTATATTATTTTTGTTAACTTAAGGATTTTGCTGCAACAACAGATGCTTTTAACAATTTACTTTGCCACTTTCTGTTTAGTTGCAAAGTATTAAAATATTTGCAGTTATTGGTGTTTTATCACTGTTGTAAACATTATCGTTAGTTTAAGTGAAAATAACGAGCAGTTTGTTAAAAATTACACGAGATGAAAGATCTTAGAAGAAAGAAAAATATAGTATTTTAATACTCTTCAGCGCAGTGCAACAGGTTCATTCACAATATGCAACATCCACAAAATAAATGTTACAACTGAATTCAGCCATCTGTCTTTAGAATAACAATCTCTCTATCGTTGTCATTCCATAGCAACTAAATTTCCAACAGTCACACTGTAATATAAACCTTGTGTTAATTCTATAACTTCCAAGTTCCTGTTTTATATTTGTACGTGTATTTTACACTACATACATAAATGTGTATGTATGTGCGTGTGTGTGCTTGCACAAAATGAAAAAGAAAATTCCATTTACTCTTAATTAGCTAATGATCAAAGTCAGGTATATCTATGAAATATGATATCTAGCATAATCAAAAGAACCATGCCTTAGAAAATGAGACAGGTTGCAGAGATTTAACACTAAAATTCAGTATTTAGCAATCCCATCTTAGAAATTATAAGAGATATAGAGAAAAAAATCAGTCTTGAAGTTCTACAGCATTATTAGTTTAGTATAAAGAGACATATTGTGCATAAGGTTACTGTAAATAATTGCCATTACAGCCTCAAATGGCTCAAACCAATATTCAATTTTTGTTGCAACATTTGAACAATAAAGACATATATAAGTACAAAAGTATAATTTAATGGATAAACAAAATGTACTATGTCAGGTCAGCCTGATAAGATCAACCAATAAAACAAAATATGCAGATGGCCTTAAGTTGCTTACAAGTTAATTTTAAGCAGTTTTGAAGAGGTTACCACTGACTATAATGCACATTTGTATTTGAGAAAACATCTTTGCATGCACATTCATCAACATGGAAGACATGTACTATAATTACAAATTACAGTATGAATGGCTTACATATGCAACTTTTATGCAATCGCAAAAGAAAAAAAAATCTTTTGAGTGAGATCTGATGATTGTCAGACCATTTAACAGTGCCACCATACATAGTGATATGTGCTCCAAAGGCAGCTGTCAGTGTTGCGCTGGCCCTGAATGCTGTACTGTCATATCAGAACCATAAAGAACAGAATAATACCATCTAAAAATGCAGGTTAAATTTTCTTGCAAAAGCTGGGGATATCTCTGCCCAGTTAATGAATCTCCTTCAAACATAGATCCATATAAGCAATTCAGCCAAATGTTACACCAACTTTTACTGCATTAATACACTTGATGTCTGAAAATTTGCCCCCATAAAAGAATGTCCAAGCTCCAATAATGATTATTGCTTCAGTTTAGGAACCTCCCATATTGGAGTATCACTTAATTTGCCCAGAGAATATTTAAGTGCATCAACCTGAACTTTGTTCATGGCCAAATTCCACCAATGAGATGGTTGTTTAATGTCTTGCAGCAAAATTTCTTTCTCTGGCATGGCCTGGCAAAGACGGGCAGTATGCTCATGTAGAATATCCGTCTGATAAGCCACATGTCTGGCTAATATTTCTCAGATTTTTTTGTAAATAAGCTAACATACATGCTAATATATCTTATGCTCTACATATACACCTGCAGATTGCCTAAATGAGAACAACTTGTAGTATTTCATGCTTCCCTCAGTCTGAAATTTTTAGCGATTGTCCTTCTCGAAAATAAGAATGCAGCCTGAATGGCATTTTGTTGGTATTTACCATACAGAAGCACCATCTCTCAAAACTGCTTACAAATTAAATCACCATTTTTACATACATTATATATAGATCTAATCATATGATGACAGTACATTTTTTTTTCCATTTTTATTTCTTACTCAAAGTGTGATTTCCCATTTTGTACACCATATTTGAATGCAGTCTTTTTTTTTTTTTTATTTCAGATGGTTGCATCTGTATATGTTTAAAAAAGCAAAATTCCCATTCCATTTAAAAGTTTGCATTCGATGTAGACAAAATATTGGACATGAGTTTTGGATCTTTTAGATTGTACTGGAGACTGTTTTAAATGTAACACCATTAAACTTTTTCCCACCCTATTTTAGAGGCCAAAGTTTTGTGAATCTGGAAACTTGATCAGTCATTCAGTTTTGAAAACAGCTGCTAAGAGAAATAGGCACTGCATCTACATTAATAGATCAGCTATTCAGTTTAATTATATATTAATAAATTTTGCTTTTATTCAATGAAGTAGCATATTCAAGGGACTTTAAATCAAGCACCCAATATTTTTTCCATTCTCAAAAGAACTGTGACCTGTCAAGTTATGAATAGTATTTAATCAGTACTTACTTGAACAGTTAGCAACATTAACCATACTTCCTTCGCAGTCTTTACCATTATTTTCAGGAGGTGGGTTGTTGCAAACTCTAGTCTGACACAGACATCTGTCACCTGATATTTCATTTCCAACTTGAGGACATTCAAACCAAGTACTCCATGAGCTCCATCCCCCATCAACTAAAATATTTAATACTCATAATTTTAGTATAAAATATATCTCATAAAAAATCAACAAAGTCCTTGAAAACACCATTTTTATTCATTCTGAAAAATATGCATAAAAAACATTGCATTAAACAGCCTTTTCGACCCGAGCAATATTTAAAATTATTAAAACTTTTTTTCCCATTTATAATATTGCACTACATTCTTTTTCAGTAAAATATACATAGAACATATGGGTAGAAAATGGTTAACAAATTAAGGAGTAATTAAATATAAGTTTCTCCAGTATAATTTGAAATATCTGAGTAAATTTTCCACAACCTGGCAAAATACATCCAACAACAGCATTATATCAAATCTTTACTTCATAATTAAAAGGAATCTAATACAGAAAGAATTAAAAAAAAAAAAAAGATTAAAAAGGGAAAAAATTTATATTAGGCCCAAAGGGGAGTTTTTTTTTAACATTTTGTGTGTTATCATTATTTATTAAATATCATGTTCTTCACACATTAACCATAAAATTCAATTCAACAGCAATATCATAAAATAATTTAAAAAGAGCATATCTTTGGAATTTCTGATACACAGTCTCGCGCACCGGAGATTAATAAATACAAGTGTTGCCATTGTTCACTTTGAAATCGTTGAGTTTATTAATCAAATATTCTTCAATGTTTTACAAAATAAGAAATAGATAATAAAACAAATTCCAAATCCACTTTTATTGCACATTCAAATTTAAAAATAACATTTGAGTTCCACCATCTGAGAAATAACTAAAAGCAGTATATATATATGAATACCAAAATTTTTTCTCATTATATTACTATAGTTTTATTACATACTTTTATAGCATTTATTTAAAAACATATTATGCTATCATTTAAAAACTAAATAGTTGAGAGTGACACATCTGCTTATCTAATTTCAACTATTTATCTGCAAATGTAGTTTTTGCTTTTTTTGGTTCATGTTATATAAATTACAAACAAATAGTACCCGGACAACTAAGCGGATAACATTAATTTGATATTAACTAATATTATATCGAGTACAGAATACATGAATTATGATAAAAGGAGGAAAAGAAACCTATGGAAGTAAATGAACATTCTGCATATTAGACAAAAAATAATAAATTTAATACATTTAAAACTCTTAAATATTCAGCATAAGTAATTACAAATGGATATTTTTACAGAGTAATAGGATATGCAGAAGTAAAAAGGTATATTTTAATAAAGATAAAATGACAAGATTATTTTCTGTATGTGATCCAATGCAATATTTAAAATTTATTATATTAGTTTTATTAATATTTTCTGGTAAAGCGAATGAGATTTTTAATTAGGTTTCCTATCCAAATAATTAAAGGACTGGATAAATTTCTGTAATTACTTTTTAGTCCAAAGGGCCAATTCACCCTATTAATTTTGTTTTGGCATTTTGTGTTGATCCACTACAAGCGTTGTTTCATTTTTCAAATTGTTGCCACCAAATATTATCACCCTGTATTATTATATTTAAAGAAATTAAGTAATGAAGAATCTGCATAAATGTATGTGTGTTTCTCGCATTCTGATAAAACAATGGTACCTAGAGCCATCCACTTTTGAATGATGTAATCCTCCTGTGAATTTGGGCATCTGGAAGACCAAATTTGGAATTTGTTTCATTATCGATTTCATCTTTTGTAAAACTTTAACGAATTTTTGATTAATTTGAATTTCGATTTGGAATTTTTTTTTTATATGTACTCCTTTGCAAAAAAATCGAAGCACCAAGAAGGACTTTTGCGATCATGATGAAATTTGGTATGCAAAAACATCTTGATTGAACATGCAAATGATCAAAGTTTCAAGGCAAGTGAATAGGAATTGCGATAATAGCACGATTTCGCAAAGTATAAAACCAGTAACAGAGGTGAAAAATTTATCTTTTTTTGTTGATGCCATTGTAATTCCGTAAAGAAACAACTAAAGATGCCATTACGATGATATCAAAGTCCTTACAGACAACTAAAGAACTTTGAACAGGGTCACATTGTAGGCTTGCGTAAAGCTGAGTGGTCGTACCGAGCAATAGGCCACTACCTGCAGTGTACAGACACTGCAAAGATGTTGGCAAAAATGGTTGCTACAAGGAAATTGCGAATGAAATGAAGGCTCTGGAAGGCCAAGGAGCGCAAATGTGAGGCAAAATAGGATGACTGTTCTCCAGGCCTGAACTGCCCCAATGGTACCATTGCTGACTATTTCGACGCATTACAGCCGCATCTATACCTCCCGTGGTACCGTTCACCATCTCACTGTGCTTGTCTGAGGCAGGGTTATGCTCACAGAGGCCTTTAAGACATTTGCCTTTGACCCCACAACATCGACAGAGTCGTCTGGAGTAGTGTCGCAGCCGATCATCATGGCTGCCATCAGACTGGCATCGTATAGTGTTATGCAATGAATCCCGCTTCACTCTTGAAGCAGATTATCACCGTGTTCATGTCTGCAGAGAACAAGGCCAGCAGTCCCAATCAGCCTTTGTTTTACAAAGACATACAGCCATAACCCCTGGTATGGGGCACTATTTCTTATGACAGCAGGTCATCTTTAGTCATCCTTCGTACATCTTTAACAGCTGAACGATATGTTGATACCATCCTGTGGCCGGTTGCACTACCCTTCATGGCACGTCATCCTGGGGCCATTTTCCAACAAGATAATGCCAGGCCACATACCGCTTGCAAATCTCTGGCCTGTCTCCGTGCAGTTGATACTCTTCCTTGTCCAGCACCGTCACCAGACCTTTCACCAATTGAAAATGTCTAGGACATGGTAGGCTGTCAGATTTGGGCACTACAAAATATCGCAGATGTGGAGCGACAAGTGATAAATGTGTCGCAGGATGACATTAGAAACCTCAACCACTCCTTGCCTGGATGAATTCAAGCATGCATTGCCGCTAGGGGCAGTTCGACCAACTACTGATTTGAACACTCAATAGGTGATTGTGAGCCGTGAACAGGTACTATGACCTTGATTTTTTAACTATTTTATTATCTGTGTATGAGCTATACATGTATTCAATTCCATCAAAAATAACTACTTCTTTCATAGTGCTTCAATTGTTTTGCCAAAGAGTGTATTTAATTGTAAAAAATTTAATCTTTTTTTTGTATCAATAACCCATCCTATAAATTACTAAAGGATTAGGAATTTATCTTCAAGTATTATAAATCATTCAAATAATATTTTCACACAAAGGCATGGCAAACTGGAAATTATTTCATAATATAATAATCATATTAATACTAGCATACCATTCCAGTAAAATATCAAGTTACAATAAATAAGAAATAAATAAGATTTTCATTTCCATACTTGGCAATTCAGTTTTTGAACAAGAAGTCTCCTCTTGGAGCCAAAATGTTCTGAGTGGATTTCTGCCAGGTGCTGTTGTACAGGCCATTTGATTATCATTCCAACCACAATAAGGGTCCATTGCATTTAAACATTCACTACAAAATGCATTTAAGAAATGACTATAAAGAAAACAATGCACACATCATGATAGAATATAATAATTAACAAAAAGGAGAAGATGAAACTTAGAGATGTAGACTAGAAAAGAGCCAAGGTGTTTTTGATCATTGTTTGTTTACAGCAAGAGTCCCCAACCTTTTTGTCCCTAAGAGCACATTCTAGAATTATGTTGGATGATAGGCACCATTTACTTTTTCAAGGTGAATTTATAGTTGGATAGGGTTAATAATATATGCATGTAAAAAAAAGAGATTGGTCACGTTTTCCTTTGTGCTGGACACAATTTCTGATTCATTAAAAATGTGAAAACTTTCACACAGAATTTTGTTGAACACTAAAACATTTTTATTGTGATCACAAAGCGGTGGCACACGTTGAATGATTGGCGGGTGCCACTGTGCCCACGGGCATAGGGCTGGGAACCCCTGATTTATAGCATTTGATGTGGGAAAACAATTATTTGTAACTTTTTTATTTTATAATATAAGTATTAAAAATGAGATAAATAAGAACATATTCTGCACCTTTTTGTGTGAAATCGGTTGCACCTGTGGACTGGGATCCTAAGAACGGATTCTACTGTTCCAATATACAATGAATGCTGCAAGAAAGCTATATCATATTAAAAGGAAATTGAAATGCATACAAGTGAATCTCAGATCAGATGTGTATACTTGTAACTAGCAGTGACGACAAAAAAAAAAGCAACTTATAATAATCAAAGTTTTTTCTTTTTGCAATAATATGCCCTCTATTTTGGATTACGCAATAGAACCAATTCATAATTATAATATGTGCATAGCAGTAAAGAGATACAGAACTTGTGATGTTAACAAAAACTAAAAAGTGTATTTAAAAAACTTAGTTCTAAAAATATGTTAATCAATTTAAAACACTTTCATAATGAACATGAAAAAAAAAATTTTTTTGGGGGGGGGGTTAAACTTAAAAAATAAATGAGCAAGAATTACTAGTAGTAATAATATGCTAATATTCTGTACAGGTCTTATCTTTTGAAATAAAATCATAAATTATTTAAAAAAAACATTTTAAAATACAAAAATTGTAAAAAAAATCCATTTTAAAAACATGAAATAATATTTGACTTTTTTAAGCACATGAAAATATATTATTCGTGATTTATGAACTATAGTTATTGCCTAAAATATTAGTTTCATATTTTTTATATTTTAAATACTATAATGTATGAAGCAGTATTACAAAACTATTAGCAATTAGATAATTTGCAAACTTACTCTAGCTAATTTCATGGAACAAAAGTATTATTAACTCAACATATCAAGCACTCATATATGTCAAAACTATATAAAATGTATGAATGATTCAAGGATCCTTTCAATCAAAACAAGCTTTTAATACTTGAACAGAATAACTATATGAATTGATTTTACAATTTTCACCATAATTGTTATTCAGGAATGGTTCACAATTTACTAAGTTTCCCCATTGCCAATATTCAGACACAATTTATTTTATTTTTGAAGATAATGAAACATTAAATTATACTAAGGGATATGATACACAAAATGGTAAACTTCCCGTTTGAATATTACTGTCTAAAGCCTTACCGTATCTTTCAGAAGTTTCAGAACTTTTATTTTGTCCTTACTGCCTTCAGTAAAAATATTTAATTTCTCAATTAGACATGTTTCTTTTGTGTCTGGAATGACAGCAAGTTTCTGAATGACTCCTTCCACAGATGCAATAAACATAACATGCACATTACCCGAAGCTTTAGTCTGCACTGTATCAACAATTATGTGGCTGTACCTAATGAAGAATCAAATAATTAAGATTATTAACTACGAAAGTATCATCCCCCAAATAACACAGATACCTAAAAGTGTAATTTTGAAACGAGAGAAATAATAAGAAAAAAGTATTCATTGCTAATGATGCATCTGATAAATGCAGAAAAATAAATTACACATATGTAGCAACAATTTTATTTTAAATTAATTTATCTTGAAAAAACATGAAGACGAAAGGAATTTTTTAAGACCAAGTGAAAAAAAAAAAAAAGAAAATATGATCATGTCATACCTCCTATATAGTCATGCTCCAGAATATATATATATATCCTATGTAGTCAGCATTAGGAGTGGGTGTATTACATGCTCTAAGAGTTTGATTGTACTCATGACACTGCACCAGCATTCATATTTTCACAATTTCGATGTAAATATTTCATTTTTATCCAGCATTTTAATTATTTTTATTTATGCATTTTAATTTATATATATTTTTACATTTTACTATATTAGTTTTTGCTTGCGTACATTTTTATAAATGTCAAACTGACTATGGGTGGTGAAAGCTCATGTTATTAAATCATTCCTTCATATTTAAATAAGCAAAATAAAAATTCTATTAATTACACTTATACTAAAAATATAAGCAACAAGAATTAAAACATACAATTTACATATGATGTAGAGGTTACACTGCCGAATGCAAACAGGCAACCAAAATTGACATGAAAATGCATTCCAACTGTCACAGCACAGTGCCTTAAAAAGGGGTGATGGACCTATGCGTCAGTTAGCAAGCAGTGATAGTTCTGTGTAATCCGAGATAGCCAAGGTGGAAAGCATTAGCTGAAGACATTATTTACATAATGAAGTGTGTTCAAGAAGTGTCGGAATATTACAAGCTGGTGCAAGAGAGCTGAATATACATCATAATGTCATTTGATACAATGATACACATTCAGCTGTGTAGAATCTTTACGAAAGGGATCAAAACCTCTGTAGAAGACATGAGTCTGAAATGGCGAAGGATTACCACAGTGACAGAGGATCGCTTCCTGTTGCTATGTGCAAGATGCCATAGATCACTAACAGCATGACAGCTGGCATTGCATCTCTCTGCTGCTGCAGGATGGCCTATATCCCATCAAACTGTCATGTCGACTGCATGCTTGATGCTTGATGACCTGTAGTTTGTGTTCCTTAATCCCCATTACATGTTACAGCACATTTGAGTTGGGCCCATGAACATAGCAGTTGGATACCAGAGCCATATACACTCACGTTTGTGAAAATTGCAACACCATGAAGGACTTACGCGAGTGAGCTGAAATTTTCAGGAAATGCAAAGTAGCGCATGATATGCAAATGATTAGAATTGCAAATCCGTAGCGCATGCGTATGCTGAGCAGCGCCCTCTGAACGGCTGATGGATCCGAATAAATAGACGGCTGTAGCGAGGCGTGTATGGTTATCGGTGGTTATCTGCTAGTGGTAAACGTTAACTCAATCTGTACTTATGCCTCGTCGACGAAAGAGAGCGAGATTTGAACAACTTACAGAGTTTGAACGAGGGAGAATCATCGGCCTTCGTGAAGCTGGATTGTCGTATCGTGCAGTAGCCTCTCGTGTGCAGCGTAACAGCAGCACAGTGATGCGCGTTTGGAAGCAGTGGACGGACGAGTGTCGGACAACTCGGAAATCCGGGAGTGGACCCCGAAATGTGACGTCAGCTCGCGATGATAGACACCTGGTCCGCATGGCGCGGACGGACCGTACAGCTTCCTCTAGACAATTGGCAGCACTGTGGTCAATAGCTACAGGTGTTTCATTGTGTGCTTCATCAATTCGTAGACGTCTGCTGCAGTGTGGACTGCGCGCACGGACTCCTTTATACAGGATCCCCCTAACGCACGACCATCGCCGCCTGCGGCTACAATGGGCCAATCAGCATAGAGACTGGCGTGCTGATTGGCAGCATGTCGTGTTTTCTGACGAATCCCGCTTTAATTTGTGGTACCATGATGGCCGCATTCGTGTCAGACGCTATGCCGGTGAACGCCACCTTCCGGAGTGCATTATCGAACGCCACAGTGGACGAACACCCGGAGTTATGGTCTGGGGCGCCATAGCATATCATAGACGATCTCAATTGCTACGAATTGTGGGCAATCTGAACAGCAACCGGTATATCCGTGAAGTTCTACAGCCCGAAGCTGTTCCCTTCCTTCAAAGCTTGCCAGGCGCTGTATTTCAACAGGACAATGCCCGCCCTCATACTGCTCGGATTGTTAAATCCTTCTTTGCAGCGCAGCAGGTACAGCTTCTTCCTTGGCCTGCGTGTTCCCCGGATATGTCGCCAATTGAACATGTGTGGGATGTCATTGGTCGGCGTCTTGCTCGTGATCCTCGTCCTGTTGCGTCTGCAGACGAACTTTGGGTACGCGTACAAACGATATGGAATGCTCTTCCTCAGTCAGACATTCAAACTTTGTTTGACTCCATGCCACGTCGTGTAGCAGCACTTATTGCGGCGCGTGGTGGCCACACAAAATACTGATTCTGATCTCTTGTTCTTGTTTGTTTGCTTTGAACATTTAATCATTTATTTGTACCACTACCACTCAACTGTGTATTAAATTGCATTCAATTATGACGATTCCTTCTTGGTGTTGCAATTTTCACAAACGTGAGTGTATATGGCCCCATTGTTCTACCCAGGGACATGCTATTGGGCACCAAACATCGCCAAAAGAGACCACTATAAAGTAGGATACTTATTCGTATGGCCTAAGATAGCAACAAACAGCCGTACCAACCTTTGTGTGATCCGTGGTTGTTCTGCCACACGATATTTATCGACAATAATGCCTGCCTGCATAGATTTCGAGTTGTGATGAATTATCTGGAGTGTGAAACCATTCCACATTTGCATTGGCTTGCCAGATCACCAGACCTGAATCGCACAGAGAATGTGTGGGACACGTTGGGATGACAGAAAGCAGGTCGCAGAGTGTTGCTGCCAGGCACTCTCCACGAGGTCCGACATGCCCTACTACATTGAATGTGCACTACTGCTACAAGCAATCAATGATACCATTGCCAGCTTGCCTTGCAGTTATCAAGCATGCATTTCAGGGTATCATACCCATTATTAGCATGATGTTTCCATTGCACATTTCTTCTGTCTTTCGCGAAGTGATGGTTGTAATACATGAGTTTTTGCATGTCTTTGATTTATTGTGTGCTATGTGGTTTAGTAATGCCACACCAATCTCCTGGATTAATTTCATGCATAATGGTTTTTGTTTCATTCTGAGTTTTGCCTTTGTCATTTATTTTTTGAGCTGAAGTCATGTAACATTGCTACAACTTCATGCACTTTTTAAAATCAGTTATACATTTTGTTTTATAATCTGATGTTTGTTTTTGTTTTGTTTATACACACACACGAAATTGCATAAATTACAGAATTTCTCTTTTCTCAGTTTTTAAAGTCTAAGATTAAAAAAAGAGGGAGAGAGAAGAGGGGGGATAATGTAAATAAATACATTATAACTAATTAATTAAGATAAAAAATGGGATTCTTATGGAGATTAATTTTAAAATCAATTTGCTTTTTTTGCCTCACCAAATTTTTAGTGAGGAATGATAAACCAAGGAGAATTTTTTAACAATTTGCTCAGAAATCCACTAACAATGCTAAGAAATCATGTTTGTGAAAGGATTTCAAAATGACAGAGCAGTGTATAATAAGTAAAATTTTTCCAGTTTACTTCAGAGAACCTGAAAAATCATTTTAAATAACATTCACCTGTCTTCTGAATGCTATAACACTAACAAGGTCCAGGGTTCAGACCTTGATCATCAGAGAAGCCTACAATTGTCTTATAATTTAAATGATGCAAACTAGAAAACTAAGTATTGTACATTTGATGCTTTTTCAAACTGCTCACAAAGTGAATTTCAATAAACTAATATTACAATATTTTCTCCTTCAATAAATAATCAATAAAATGTGGTTGGCTGGTTAATTACATAAAGTATAAAAAAGACTACCAGCTTAATAAAGAAATCTTTGTCAAAGACTTTCTATAAGAAAGTGACTCATATTTATGTTACAGGAAGAAAAAAAAAATAATCTCGCAAGCCTTACTTGTATCCAGAATCAGATCCATCCTTAAGTGACATACGAGGTGTATTCGGAAACTAAGTACCGTTTTGAAAAAAAAATAGTAAAACAATTTTTTCGAATCCAATTTTATTTTTACATGAAAATATATGTATTAAACTATTTTTCATCATAGTTTCTGCCAATGATCAAACACTTGTCATAAGGGGTGACCAGTTTTTGTATACCATCGTCAAAGAAACTTCCCGCCAGTTTCGATAACCTCGACTACACAGCATTTTCCGTGCCATCGTCAGATCCAAAGCACTTGCCACCAAGCTCGCGCTTCATGTGCAGGAACAAGTGATAGTCGGACGGCGCCAAGTCCGGGCTGTACGGCGGGTGATCGAACTGCTCCCAATGAAACTGTCGAATTAACCAGCAGTGACACCAGCAGTATGGGGCCGAGCATTGTCATGGAGCAACACAATTCCTTTACTGAGCATTCCTCTTTGTTTGTTTTGAATGGCACGCCTTAGTTTTGTTAACCAGCAGTATGGTGCCGAGCATTGTCATGGAGCAACACAATCCCTTTACTGAGCATTCCTCTTTGTTTGTTTTGAATGGCACGCCTTAGTTTTGTTAAAGTCTCACAATATTGTGCCGCATTAATGGTTTCACCTCTGGGAAGAAATTCAGTAAGCAAAGTGCCTTCCTATCCCAGAAGACAGTGCACATGATTTTTGTGATGACATTGTCACTTTGAACTTCTGTTTTTTCGGAGAATGAGTGTGTCTCCACTCCCTCGACTGTTGTTTCGATTCTGATGTGAAATGACACACCCAAGTTTCATCACCTGTCACAATTTGGTTTAAAAAGTTTTCTCCCTCATCACTGTACCGCGTGAGAAATGTCAGGGCACTACCAAGTCGCTTTGTTTTGTGAACATCAGTGAGCATTTTTGGAACCCATCGGGAACACAGTTTGAGATAATTCAAGCGGTCAGATACAATTTCGAACAAAACAGTACGTAAAATTTGTGCAAATGCCTCTGAAAGAGTTGTCATTGTGAAGCATCTGTTCTCATGAACTGCTTCATCAACTTTCCTTACCTAATCATCGGTGACATCAGAAGACCGACCACTCCGAGCCTCGGCGTGGACATTTGTTCGACCTGCATTAAACATTCTTACCCACTTTCTCACCATTCCATCACTTATTGCGTATTCACCGTAAACTTCTGTCACTTGATGGTAAATTTCGGCCGGTTTAAGATTCGTCGCGTTCAAAAATTTAATGATGGCACGAATCTCACAGTCAGCGGGAGAACTAATTGTCTTAAACATTTTGAATGTGCACAGCAAACTGAAAACACAACATAGAGCAACCAAAATGGTGACAATTGAAAGTCAGTAAACAAGATAGACTAGTGCGCATGCGCGGGACGCCTACCACAGCGCTGTGATGGCGCTAGAATGAAACAGTACTTAGTTTCCGAATACGATACGTAGAAAGCTGTTTAGGATGCTGATTTTTTTTTTCTTTTTGAGAGAGAGAGAGAAACAGCTTACTTGTTCTTACAAATGATAATTAATAAAAATATATTTCACCTTGAATTACTAATGCATTTAATTTATATGGGGTGTTAAATGTATTCATCACATAGAATGGTGAAAATGCTAGAGGTGGGCATTTTTACACCTACTGAATTTAAAACATTTCATAGTGTCACGAAGGTCAGAATTAAAAATAGATACCTTTAAGAATATTAATATTCTTTTAAGAATGTTAGTGCAAAATTATATTATGCCAATCAGGTTAATTTAATTTTAAATTCAAGTTGTAAGTAGAAATATTATTACTCATGTCTTACCTTTCATTCTCAGCTTTCAGAATTGGATATGGCGTCATAGGTTGAACAGCTTCATTCATCAACTGATATTTTTCTGAGTCTAAAAAGTGTTCTGGATTTCCAGGGCTTTCACACTAAGGGGCGGGCGAAATCAATGACAAGGAAACTATTAATGCACCAAATAATTGCCATTTTAAGAAAAACTAATGACTAAGGCTTCAAAAGAGAAAATATAAAGAGCAATTTGCAACCTTTAAGTTATCAGTGATTTATGTGGCAGGACTGTGCAATGAAATGTCACCAAGACAGTGCTCAAAATTCATAATAATATTATGCTCCATGAAAGAGATTACATTTCATAAAAATAACATGCAGAAAACAAAATCATGTGACCAAATACTCCACGACTGCCAAAAATATATACTGCACCATATTAACTTACAATGCTAAAGCAATGCAAAAACAAGAACAATATGCTAAAGCATTCTGACCCACATATCATTAACAGAAGGTTTAAAATATTTTATCTAAAAGATTTTCTTTTCAAGTATTGAGAAATATGGTGCCCTTTATGTGTTTTCATAGTGACTAAATAACATTCAATGTAACATAAATTACAGTTCCATCTCCAAGACAATCCACGCTGAGATTTAATCAACTCTAACCAACTATAATTTTTCTATTGCAATTTAAATTGATTTAGAATCACAGTTGAAATTTCTAAAGCAAATATTTCTGTGATAGTGTAATTAAAAATACTACCTTGTTAATATAGTGTAAATTGCAAATCGTTTCTTTATAAAGTAAAAAATTATTATTATTATTATTATTTTTTAAGGAATATTCTTATTCATCTGTGCACTTCAGTTTGTCAATAAATTTCCCAAATTTAATTTACATATTTTCTTTGAATATGAGCATTGCTAAAGATAATCCTTAAATTCTCCCCCACGAAAAAAAAAAAACTTTTATAGGAGCCCTCCAAATAATTTAAAATTTTTATTGAAAATCAAGATAATGATAGAAAATAAGGAAAAAAATTATAACACATTAATTTTATTCTAAAAGCTTACCTGAAAATGTTTTCTGGGAGATGTTTGTCTTTCCCAAGCAGATTTTGGATTACTTTGGAATTTGAAAGCACCAGTAAATGAATTATCAATGGATGACATATTGAAGGCACACACTGCAGTTCCATAAATACTATTCCTAAATTATGGAAAAGCATACTTTAAAATTTTATCGATGAAATAAAAACATTAAGCTTGAAGTTATTTTGAATAAAATATTAATTAGATACATAAAAAATAAGGCTTTCTCTTTATTAAACCAGTTTACATTTAACTTCTATTTTTTACTTATTTGAAAATTCGCTAGCCATATTTATTGGAAATCATTAATGACATATTTAAAAAAATATAAGATTTAATTTCCCCCCCTATTTTTTAATGCCGCAAAATATAACTTTACTCTGATACCAGATTTAGAGAAAAGGTTTTTGCATTGTTACAGATTATTCTCCCTGAATGAGCAGAAAAAATATTCTTTGCTATTTTGCTGGATGTATATAATACAAATCTGAAAATAATGAGGAAAGAAGAACAGCAGCACCATCTGTTGAGTAATACAGAAATAAAAAATTTAAAATAATAAATATATCTTTGCATCAAGCTCCATAACAAATTGCTTTTATAGGCTATAAGATAAAGCATCAAATGAGAAAGTCCTCCGGATAAATTTCTAATAATGAAGTGGTTAGGTGCCCAAAACTTCTGCTTACAACTTAACACTTTGAAAAAGATTGAGCAATTAAAATTAATAAAACAAGAAAAATCATACCAGTTATGAGATATATAACATTAAAATATCTCTCATTAATTAGAATAATGCTGCAAATGCTCATAAAATTTACAGATGGATTTATTATAAATTAACTGTATTAGATAAAATAAACAAACTGTTGACTGCTTTTAAACTGTTTGATTTGTTAAAATATTATAAATCATTATATTTGAAAGACAAACAAAAGTTGCTATATTTTTAGAAAATTAAAACTTATTAAAGCATAACAAACAACACTGAAATTTTTACTGGTTCATAAGAAGAAGAAATTTATAGAAAAGTTTTTAAAATTTAATTTTATATGCAATTACATATTTTAATGTTTTTATATTTAGAATTTTATTGCTACTTATGTTATATTTTAGTATCTTACTGTTAAATTACTATATTTTGATAAAAGTAATACTTATCCTATTTATATATATTTTATAATCAATATGTTTTTGCTTTATAATTTTAATAAAAATAATGGGAAACTGATCAAAATGTGATTTTAGCATTTGCTGTAACCTAGCTGCAATTTTTTTTCACTATTAATATTTAATTCTTAATTAAGAAATTTTATAATTATTTTTATTCACAATACTATTTTTCTGAAAGTTTCAATTTTGTTTTGAAATAATATTGATGAATAAATATGCAGTTTTTATGATGTTATGCTAAAGAATATGACCACAGCGCTCTGCCTGGAATGTGAAAACATCTTTGTTCAATCGTGTAGGCATCAACACTGCTCAAGATTAAAATCTTCACTGAAAATAAACATGCTTGAACTGATCATGAAAATTAATACTCTATTTTATTAAAACTTTATTGGTTCTTACCACATTACACATACTCTTTTTAAGATTAGAAGTAAAAAAACCCAACATCTTGGGGGTGATAGTGTAAATTATAAGATCCAACAAAGATAACAGACAAACATTTATTTTTCAATGATTATAACACATGGACAATAGAAGAATGAAAACTGCAGCTACATTCTATCACATACATCTTCCAAATGAAATACCTATCCTGTCACATGATCTGCAGCAGATATTAAAGTTTGTTTAGTGAAATTTCTAGTGTCCCATTGAGAACTTATACAAACTATTTATGTTGAACTACCCCAGTGGCATTATATCAATGAGCCAGACACTCCGCGCTATGTGCGATAATATAGATGAATAAATATGCAGTCTGATGATACTTGAATAGATACACAGATAGATTTCACCTTTATTTATTAAGTACCATGCGATCCACAGCAGATGGTGACAGCTGTTATATTATGTCTTTGAAGTTTTAAAACCTACTGAAGAACTTGACCACTCTGCTTTGGACTCAACGACACCAGGCATAAATGAAGCAAATTGCCATTAAAAAAACTGATTCTTGATCTTTCAAACAATTTTTAAAATGTAAACCTTTTTCCTTTTTTTTAAAATCAGTACATCATATCTTTACATCTCCATTTTGGTGTTTCCTTGGAAATGAAGTACAGCTTCATTTTATGGTTTTTCATGCACTTTATTTCACAGTGAATAATTCATCATTCTTATAGAAATTCTATCAAAGGTGTTTCATCTTAAAGTCTTAAAGTTAGTTAAGTCTTAAATGTTCATATCCATGATAAAAATTTCAATGAAATTTACTTTCCAGAATGTTACTCTGATAAAGCAAAATGGTGATTCCAAGGAAAGTAACTTCACAGAACATTACTCTGGTAAAGCAAAATGGCAACTTCATATGAACCTCCTGGGAAATTAAGCAAAACATTTGGTGACAAGTTTGGTTCCGATAACAGAATATTTTTTGGTCATGCTTAAAAATACATCTGTATGTAGCATTCAACTAATAATTAAATTACTGCACCTTGAAAAAAGATAAAAAAGAATCCAAGATCTTTTTATTGCAAATATAATTAGAATAGAAATGGTATTGAATAAATAAGAAGCTAGGGATTTATGCCAGAGAAACTGGGAATTTTTCACACTCTGCAATGGCATAATTTCAAATTAACTCTACACTGACTTTAGTTTACTTTATAATGCATGATTTAGGCTACTGGACTATTTTTAATACAATTCTGATGTAAAATATATTACCATTTAATTAGATATTTTAAATTCTGTGTTCTTTGCATAATTTCATTTTTTAATTTTCTTAAACTTTTACACTGAGAAAATTTCAAATAGTGAAGGAAAGTTTTTTTGTGGCTAAACTTAGTAATGTACCACATAGCAAAATAAAATAAATACAAATATTAACTGATTATATATTGCATAAATCTTCATTTAAAAAACTGCAAATGTCTACTGTAGACTACTGAGATCCAATGAAATTTAATAAGAAAAATCAATAAAAAGCAATAAAGATACAATTCATGGGAAATAAAACTGAATAAGAAAAATTATACTGAAAAACCACTAGAGGTGGGAGAATATAATTTTCCTAATTTAAGTTCCATTAATTTAATAAATTTCATTTATTGCTAGGAAACATTTTCCTTAGTAAACACAATAATTTAAAACCGGAAGATTTGGTGATTTACTGGAAGACTTGAGGATCTGATGAAAACGAACTAGTGATCATGAACTCAACAGTTCTGGATCATGAACCGGTGAAATTCAAACACCTTTTCTTCATAATCCTTTGGTAACCACAGTGTAAGTGTTCTTCTACTTAATTAAGTCCATTTCTTCTCTTGAAATGAACAGTCCATCTTTTGCTTAATTTAAATTGTTAGGCTGTAAAATCATGTTTCTTCATTTCATCCTTTGCTTTTATTTGGATCACTTCATGCAGCATAGCTATGCCATTGTCTCTTTGCTCTGTCATTTAATTCACTCTAAATTTTTGGAAATTTTCTGGTTTTAGGTCCCTGAAATGCTGTTCACTCAGAATTTGTATTCCTCAGTGCTTCTTTTTGTTTTCTCCAGTATTGAACCCAGAAAAAAAAGTATCATAATTTTAGGTACATAAACTGAAGCTTATATGTGTATGAAGGTTGAAGATTTAGGTCCGTTGCATATCTGAAGAATTTGTTTTTTCCTCTGTCTTTAAAAGTTACACCAAAGCAGTGCAAGAAATTCAAACTTGCATGGAACTCTTCTAACTATAGGATGGTTAACTTGGTGTAAAGACACCATAGTGCATGTACTTTCTAATCAACTCTATGGTTTTGTCTGCATTTTCCAATGACCATCTTCTTTTATGGCCACAGGAACTTTTATTTAAGAAAATTCTATGGTTGTTTTTACATGTGTCTCATTGCTTTGTGGCTTATTGCTTACTCGCTTTAGTGATTATTTTATCATTCATGTTTGTTGAATTTTTAACACTGTTATTGTTATGGCTCCTATTTGAAGAGAAAGTTATACAGCTGCTTTTAAGCTTTTGGGAATAGAGATGATGATATAAATTAAAAATTGGGCTTCGGCTAGAGAATTTCAAGTCGACGAGAGAAACATTTGGTGATGGAAGTCTGAACTTGAAGAATTAGAGAAAATGCCTAAAAATAAAATATTTTGTTAGACTAGCATCATAGCTTAGCTTCTTTTAGAAGACAATTTAGAGAAAGGGTTAGTAGAGCAGAGAGAAAAGGAGCATCAGTGTCAACACTTATAGTTCGCCTTCAAGCAAAAGTAGTTGCTCAACAAATAGGCCATAAAAACTTCGTTGAAGGACTTAATTCGTGTGTAGTTCATGTATGCTTTGCCATGATGTGTCGGTTCTTGTATTTGACTATCATAAAGTTCAATGTTCAGAACAGAAAGGCTCAATGTTTTCTTTACAGGTAGTTTGCAAGGGTGTCTTTGTAAGTTGGACGAGCACTATCACCAGCACAAGTCCATTTTAAAATTTAGGGAAGCTCATCCTTTGAATGCATCAAGGAAGGGGACAGTTATGCGAGCATTTCTTAAATTTTCAGAACTGGGGGGTGGGGGGGGAATTTGGAACTTCATCTGAACTGTTTAAAAATGCTTTAAATAACTGAAAGAATATTTGTAAAAGGTTTCATTAGATGCCCTGCCATACATATTCAAAAACAGTTTAGAACAGAGGTGTTCTAAACATGTTTATTGCTTTGAGATCCATTGCAACATTGCGAGTATTAAATGCAAGTTTAAAAAAAAAACCCAATATTGTAAACAACATACTATATTGCATACTCTGTCTATACTGACTGAAGAATGACTCAACTGTTTCAGACTAATAAATTACTAATCAATTTCAGAAGAAAGGTAATGCAGTTAAAAGACTGCAAATAATCTTACAAAATAAATTATACTACAGAAACATCACAGGACTAATGAATTTAACACTTACACAGGTGTCGTAAAAGTTGCGTAAAATATTTCTTCCCTCTCAATGTAATACACACTCTGAATTTCATTGTAGTAAAATGGATAGTTGCCTGGAATGGAACAATTCAGTCGTGCTTTAAGGAATGTGGTAAACTTTCCTTTCAAATTAAACTTTCCACCTTCATCATTTTTGCAAATGCGAGCTATTCTAGAATAAATTACCTGAAAAGAAAGTTCAGTAAGTATACACCACATCCACAGAAGTCTTTGGCCAGCCTTCATTTTTATAACAGTTATCACAGACACATACTTCTGAGTAAAAAAATTTTACTCATGTCTTGGCATTTTTTAATTAAAAAAAACTGGTATATAAGAATGCTACTTTGAAAAAACATTTTGAACTCAGAACTACACTGAGAATACTTAATGCAGTTTCAGAACCTATATGTAAAGAAATACTGTATTGTCTCTGTTTCCCCTCTCATATTTAAAAAAAAAATGTACTTAGCTCCACCTGGTGGTGGCTCAGAAGTAAACAGGATGCGTTGATCTATCATTCAGTTAATTTTTGGAAAAGAGCTTAGTAACTGCCTGAAAATGTGCATTTACCAGTCAGTAAATGTATGGTATAGCTGTAGTATAAAACAGAAGCACATCTACCAGTCTTTAACCCAGGGCTGAATTAACCATTAAGCAACATAAGCACATGCTTAGGGCATCAAGGAAAGGGGCACCATAGAAAAGTCCTTAGGTATTCAGGAAAGGGGGACCAAAAATGCATTATTGCCAGTTTTACCATGGATTGCATGGTGAAACCAAGAAAGAGACGAATGAAGAACCGAAACCAAGAAAGAGAAGAATAAAGAAAAAAATTGGTGTAAGGACACCAAAGGTCTAAGTCTTTGGGCCTCTAAATTCTTAATCCGGCTCAGCTTTTACCTCTTGGAGACAGGCATATTTTGAAGTTTCATGCACATAAAATTTTATAGAGAATTTTAATCCTTCTTGTGTCAAAATGAATTTAACAGTTGTGCAACAGGAATTACATTCTTTCTATCTGTGGATTACAAAGTATTCAAACCGAGAAGAATCATGCCAAATGCTTATATCAAATTATTTGATTACAGCAAATGAAAAATAACGAAAAGACCCATGCAGCCAACTTGTTTGCACAGGTTGAACTACCAGTGTTTGGCAACGTCACCGCTAGTCACTTGTGGGCCAACATGCAATGGAAAAAAACAATTCAACAGTTCAAAAATATAAAGAAAAACTATGTTATAAACTTTTAAAAAAGGATGAAAGAAATTAATCTTTCCTTTTCCTTTTTTTAGATAATGGATTTTTTAACATGGCCTTTTAAACAGTTTTTACTTTAAAAGCAAAAATTTTCGAACAAACTGACTGACTTACCTCAAATTCTCTGTAATGAATATTATATGATGAATTTATTCACAATATCATGTTGTTTATGCAACTGATTATGCACAGCAATCGAAAGCTGTGCCTGTGACCAACCACTAATACTGAATTATTTTAATCCTCTTCAACTGGAAATTATGACTAAACTTTTAAAATACTTTTTATTTAATGTCTTATGATTCCCTAAATACAACCATGTAGACACAAGGCAGAATAGTTTTATACTTGATAAGGAAAATATCACAATAAATATTTTTTCGAATTTTGTATAGTGTAACATTAGAAGTTTAAAGAAAAGTGACAATTTGCTGGAAAAATAAGATTACATAGCAAGTCTATAAATATTGAGGTTAATGGCTTCTTGTTTAATTGGCTAGATATCACCAACCTAGCAATGGCTTTGGCGATTAATTTTTGTCGCCAAATATGGCGAGAAGTCGGCTGATGACATTTTGGCCCAGTCCCTGTATCAGACCCTTAAGCTGCGTTCACACTAGTCCATTGGGGCACAAAGCAACAACGCAGAAAAAAACGCTTTCCGCGTACATCAGTTCACACCAGCGTGGCAACTTTCGCTTTAAAAGTTATCATATGCTCGCACTGGCTCTTTGTATCCGAAAAATGGGAAATTTTTTTGTTGTTTTTGACTTTTTACGATCACATTTTTTAATTAAAATGGATTTAATTTCTGGATTAATGGATTACTTAATTACAACTTATTTTACTTTGTGTAAGAGAAGCAGAATGCAGTGGTTTATATTAATATGTGAGAGATGACTGCAGCAAAGAGATGCAAATAATGTAATTGAAGAAATGCGCTTGAAAAAAACGAAATTTCTTTTAATTACTTTCGCATCAATTCGATGAATTTCTAGCCTCATTTATTCAAAAGCAGAACACGAATTTTTGTCAGAATATTGCAGAAAAGAATCGTTTGGGAGACAGGAATGGGATATCCCTGAAAAGGATCGTTGTATATATCTAATTTTATTTATTTATGAATTTTGTTGAATGATAATTAAAAAATCCTAATTTTATGACTGTATTTTAGAGAGCAAAATTTTCATGGGATAGAATACCATAAATGTTTTTGCATGATGTATGAACTTCCCTTAAATGTTTCCTGAAATGGTTTAAATAATGCAAGAAAAAGTATATTTTGTTTAAATATATCTAGGATTTACAGCATTACTAATTTCAATATCACACTTAAAAAAAGCAGTTATTTTTAACTTAATAAACAACAGCAATTTAAAAAAAAGTTTTAGTTTCTATCTTATGTACATATTTTTTTACCTTAAATGTAACAGTAATTACTTCAGTTAGTCATTCATATATTAATGAACAGCCA